>JAWPHD010018225.1:0-40862 GCA_037043455.1 Cyrtodaria siliqua | reverse complement strand
ACATTTAAAGGCAATATTGATTGCAACTTTACAACAGACGGTACTCCAGATTGCAGAATTTTGAATAGTTTAAGAAAATGACGAGAGACCCTGTCCTCGGACCACCTAATAAACTTGCACCTTTGGTGATCAAATGATAAATGGGCCTGCTCATTAAATTTAACCTTGTTACGCCCCTGCAGGTGTTCAGATCATATTATAATGTAAATGTGCCGTTAAAAGTATAGGTTTATTCACGGGTTCTTAAAATACCCGTGATTGAATATGTGTAAAATAAATTCGGCTGGTTAAAGCCGTTTATATTATGTCGATAGAGTCGACAGAGTCTGGATTCTCAAAATATGTATATAAAGTATATATAAATATATATATATACCTCGTCGTCCATAGGATTTGAAACAGTGTACATATGTTGTAAAATGCCTGTTGATGGCGTGATAGGGATTTTAAAGAATAGCTTCGTAATATGTATGGGTGATACAATCAATTTATTTGAATGTAAAAAATCGGCCGAACACGTTCTTTTTTATGCGAAAGAAACCTTTAATGTTTGGTCTATTCTGATCATTCTTATCATTGTAATCACATATATAGTATAATATAATTATTATATATATAATTTATGATATATACGATTATAGTGTGACTAAGAAACTGTTTGAAACGATAATTGCCTTTCTTAGTATATAAACAACGCATTATACAATAACGTTTTACTACCAGTTTCTGCATAATACTTTGATATGGTAGCATTTTTTGAACTTTTAGGCAATTTGGCGGACATTTTGAAAATGCGTGACCATTTTGAAATAAGGTGAACATGAAGTGGCTCAGGTTAATAGCATGATCATGACACTCTAGAGGATCATTCTACCAACTTTTATGCTTGTATTTTGCCAAATATATCAGTTATTTCCTCCGCTATATTATAGTATAGGGGGTATTTAAAGGTACACACGGCAATCTTGTTTTTTTTGTGGAACTCGCGGCGCCCAGTTAGTGGTTCTACATAAATGGCGTATTTGCGAAACATTATTGGCGCCCCGTTAGTGGCTCTACATAAATTGCGTATTTGCAAAACATTATTAATAATTGTTTAAAACGCAAATTGTTTTAATAATTACTAATTGTTTGTTTCTATGCGTGTTCCGTGAATGCTACATTTCCTGTTCGATTTTTATATCTACATGTTACATCCCAAAATACTGCACATGTTGACATGCATTAAGGTACATTGTATTACCAGTAGATCAGCGAAGATTATTACTGTTAACATAAGTCCGAAGACTTAAAAGCGATGGACTATTGATCAGTTCAGGCAATAAAAAAACTCGTTACACCAAACTGTAGACTATTTCGCCGTTACTCTCTATCTTTCAGAGTGATTTATCAGATTGTGATATGTTTAATGTTTTTACACATCCCTCTTGAAGCTGAAGGAGTAATGGCGGCAGGATATTAGAAGCCTGTTGTGACAGCAATAGCCCTGAGTGGCTGGCTTCGTGTTGGCTTCTTCGTGGAGTATGCTATAACCCATAGTCTAGGATAACGCTTGTTCATCGTGTTGTGTGTGTTGTTGTAATGTGATAAAATAAATAGATCCACTTATAATATACGTGCGTAATAAACGATGGTGATTTGCCCATGGTTGGTAAAAGGTATAGTAATCATTTTAGAAAGCAGTAATAGCCTGGCATAATCAGTCTTTCTAATCAGGCGAAATGTAAACATGTGAAGAAAGACCTTAGGTCTCACACCTCTATTATCTCCCCTGAAAGCTCACGAACCTCTAGATCACTAGAGATAAAAGGAAAACAGAAAATAATTCAATTCTTTTCTCAATTTTAGGCAATATTTTTAATTTGAAAAATAGGTTCTCCTTTGCTTAAGCATACATCTGCAATGTAAAAGACATATGATACAGAAAATCCCATGTTGATATGAGGTTTTATTCAAATTTCAGAAGTGTTTGACCTAAGCACCACATATTCAGCTAGATAGTGTATGCATTTTGTATTTTTCATAGAGGTCACATAAACATGAGCGAGAAAAAGAAAACTGGGTAACTTATGTATTTTATTGTTTTAAATTACTGGTCTTGGCTATACTGAAGATATTAATTTAAACAATATTTTATTCAAGTAATGAATGAGATTGGACAACAGGCAATGCCTCTATAAGACCTCTCCCGTATCAAGGTACATATAAACAATACTTTCATATCAAACATAACATTAAATGTGGAATTGTAGTACATTTTGCATATATTGGTTTGACAATTAACCTAGAATCTTTGAAACATGTGTACCGTGATTGTTTGGTATTAACATTTTGTAC
This sequence comes from Cyrtodaria siliqua, assembly GCA_037043455.1. NCBI lineage: Eukaryota > Metazoa > Mollusca > Bivalvia > Adapedonta > Hiatellidae > Cyrtodaria > Cyrtodaria siliqua. Next base: position 38,525 of record JAWPHD010018225.1, on the reverse strand, counting down.
TGTCAGAAAGAATTTAAGTGAAAAAGAAAAAAAGAAAAGAATAAACTGAAAGAAATTCATACAGGAAACCAATACGAAATGTATATAAAAATGTACGGATTATTACACAATATAATGGTTTTAGTATGAGTTTCTTTAACCAATAGTTAATTTTGGAATTTAAGATATTAAACCAACATAAATGTCTGCTGCCCAGCTTTGAAGCTCAGATGTTGGAAAAGGCTGTACACTAACCCTATGGGCAAATTAAGTGAGGTGTGCGACCTTCAGCTCTCAGACAAAAAAATGTTTTTGGCCAGAAGGTTACAAAATGTTTACACAAGATAATGTCTACAATGCTAAAAGAATGTATACATACGCAATTACAAGCTCCGTTTACTTTCAATGTAACAAGAAACGTCAACCTTCGCCCATATTTACGTGTAGTCAAGTCATATTGGGTGTGTAAATGTATATGTTCTACGCAAAGTAAGAATATGGACGATTCCGGAATTGCTCTCCGCAAAGTAAGAATTCTTAAAATGCGCAACAATTCCGGAATTGCGCAGGACTATTCCGGAATTGCGCAAGGGGTTAAATATATAAACCACGCATTAAGTGTCTCTGCACAATTTGGGAATATTTTGCGCAAAGTAAGAATTTGTGTTATGATGTGTATAGGAAGATTTTAAACCTACTTATATTTCATTTTAATATGCTTATTTTGCTTCACCCATCTGCGACGAACAGATAATTTACAGTTAAGTATCGCGTATGATTAACATAAACTTAATTATGTACAAAATAATTTGAAGTCCCTAACTTCAACAATACTTTCCAGGTTCCTAATATGTGGTAAGAAAATTCAATTGAACTATTTTTAATTATTTCAAACGAGGTTGCATGACAATGCGGTTGCATGACAATGCACGTTATTAAAAGCACATTATTTGCCCATTTAATTACGTTTCGCCAACACAGGCCGTGATTATGGTTAAAGTTTCTGTTTATCAAAGAAAACTATGTAATACTACCTAATATGTCGGAATAATTAAGAAAGACGGTTCTATCATCACTCTTTCATTGGCTTTTTATGAAAAAAAACAAGTTGGTATAGATATAATCAACGTGTTGCTGTCGTTTTAAAACGCGACTTTGACTTGCAACATTATTTAGATATCGATGAAGAGAAAACAATGAAAATAATTCTCGGCATATTTAGATTGTCTTCACACAACCTAGGAAGAGGAAACCAAGAAAATCATAGAAAGGAAAGAATAATGCAAACTTTAATATATGAATTTTATTGAAAACGCTCGTGCGTCCTTTTTATAAACCACTTATTGCTTGTGTGTCCTTTTCATGTGTTAATCTGATATAAAAACAAAATAGATTTAAGTGATAGTTTTAAACATGTAATCTTTTTTTTTTTCAGTAAAACATGTTTTTAAATATGTTTTTATTGTGGAAATATCTGTTATAATTTAGGCCAGACCTTCGTTTCCCAAATGTTCTCCAAGAAGCGAAAACGGGGTTGGCTGGGGTATGAAATAAACCGTAATTTCGGTTTAAAAGGCCTGTATATTGAACAACTTCTTTTCGCTTTATTATAGTTGTGTTTTATTCTTTAGCGTTGTTATAGGTTAACATTAACAGTGTGAAGTTTGTTTAATTTGGTCCATTATATACCAATCATATATAAATTGACAAAAGGACTGTTAATCGAACGTTGTATTTAACTATTATTACATTACATGGTCATGCATTAATTCCTTTAAGCGATGGGGAAGCTTATATTAGTCAATTTTACAATGTATATTTTCGACAATATAAACATACATAAAACATCTTTCACTGAAACAAAAATCGATAACCTGTTTAAAATTAAAAGTTAAATGTTTTAATTTTACAATATGCAGGTTTTTAAACCGAAATTAAGGTTTATTTCATACCCCGTGTTAGACGGGTTATGACAGTTAATTTCCGGCCACGTAATGATATTAATGTTGAATATAATTATGTTATGTTATACGATATTGCAATATTTCGAAATATATGTAAACATATTTAACACATTTCTCTCCCGAGGGAGATATTTCCCGTATCTCAAAACCACTGGTTATAGCTTTTTTATTTCCAGTATTTCCTATACAAATCACAGACAGATATGTAACATAGGGAAAGCTCACCCGAGGGGTCAGAATGGCAACCAGGGACGAGGCTCTGCCGAGTTCCTGGTTACAGTTCTGATCTCGAGGGTGAGATGAGATTTCCCTATCTCACGTGGATAATTCATGATGGATTATTTTTCTCCCAGTGTAGCAGATGTGCAAGGTCGTAACTACAAGGCTATAATCATACAAGGTTGTAAGTGGTAGATACGACCTTAATATTTATAAACATTTGGGTCTTAACTGGTACATACGACCTTATTATGCTTAAGCTTGCATGTAAATGTACAACTGCTACGATGATATAATCTCGTTGTTTGTGGATATTTAACCTGTGTCATTATTTTGATGGTAATTCAATCTCTTGCACCCAGATCTTTTCACAATGGGGCTTTCAAAATGCACTAAAATATATGCATTATTAACGTCGCTCTTCTAATTTAAAGCCAGACATAGCAAATTAAATGTCTGGTTACGAATTGAATAGTTTTACATTTTCAAAAGATAGTCGGTAAATACAATGTAACGTTATAGACTACCATGTGTTAGTGTTTGTTCGTGATTGATTAGTTTTCTTTTCATTAGTGAATACAACTCCCAGTTCTCTGTTATTAAATGTTATAATTGTTACAACAATTAATTTGAAACATAATTCGTGTCTCTATTTGTTTGTTACGTTACCATCACTATTTAATTAAATTAATACTATTTGTATGTTAAGAGACCATTATTAGTTAAGTAAATTTATAATAATAAGAGCATGTTGTTGTTTTTTATATCCGTTTGATTTAACTTTAAAAAATAGAACAATTTCTAATATATAATATTGCAATGTTGTCATCACACGCATGTTCCCATTTGCATTCTACATTTCGACCAACAGTGTAGCATGAACTAACAAACTTTTATAAGACACTTACAGTGGTTTAATAATCGCTTTTACCATATTTTAAAAAGTCTAACTGCCAGATAAACTTTTTTATGAACATCTTCCTTTCCGAATATTTAATAACATAAGGTCGTAAGTGCAGTTGCTCAGACTACAAAGTCAATTTTTTTTTGGAAATAACAAATACTTTGTTTTATGAGAAAGCAAACTACAGCTTATGTCATATGAGATTTTTCAGAGAATTCACACAGTTGTTACTGTCAGTCCGTTTTTTTCACTTTCCTGAAAACTATGATTTTTCACTTACGACGTTATAATTATAGACCATCAATATAGAGATTATTTAAATGCTGGGATGGATTATAGGGAAATCCTTCAAGAGCGGTATAGACGTGTAGTTCTTTTCACGAACGAGCGTATGAGAATGAGTGAAAAAACAAAACACGTCTACCATCGAGTGAAGGATTACCCAATAATCGATTCGGGCAGTTAACTAATCTATTTATTTAAGAAATAGAACATCGTTTACTGTGAATTCTCGTTTAATATATCACGGTTTGGAGTTCAATTGTAAATTATTGTTTACAATTGAACGACAAACCGTGATATATTATAGATAATTCACCGTAAACGATGTTCTATTTCTATTCTAATACCCCTAAAATGTGAAAATAACGCACACATCTGAAATCTTTCGCATTGCCTTGCTTATTCTCCTAACGTTGCAAAAATTACAGTGATATATCGTTCAATATAACGAGATATTCTAAACTAGGCTATATAGTGCGGGTGTATTAGGATACATTTTAAGTCAGTTTACTGACGCCATCACTCAACGTCGCAACGTTAGTTATTACGTCGCAACGTTAGTTATTATTGTGTTCCGAGTTAGTTATTAATTTAATATTTAGCGATTATGAATATTCTTGCATCCATCCACCGTGTAATACGCGGATCCCCGTGAGGTTGCCGGGGTCTAAGAATACAACCACTGCAAACACACCATCACATGCAGAGGTAGGACCACCCCCACCCCACATTCATATTCTTTTTTTCATTTTTTACCATGCTCATTCAAGGTCATGACACCGCGTCAAACGTGGAAACGTGGCTCCATCGTAAATGGCAGCAACTCTGCAGGTAAGTTTCTAGGCCCATTCTACATATTTTATCTTGATGTATGTGGAGGATGAGCCTGGCATTTTCATTCTTCTTAGGCGTCATATAACCTTGCATGTGTTGGTGCGCCTTAAAACCGAATTCAATTCAAAGTAAAACGTTGAAAGCCTTATCCCGAATGCAAGGAAAATACTTTCTATCCGGAATGTAAAACGCGGATATCCTAATCGGTATGTAAGAACACGTCGGCTTAAAATAAACACACACATTTAAGTATCTGTATGCACTTTAGTAAAACGCATTTAGCAAACTAAATCACAGTATGTTAGTGATTTTAACTATACGTACGTCTATTTCAAAATAAAATTGTTTTAGCTTTACCTACTGACGTATGCATCATATTTTCTGGATTAAATAGCTATTTTACTTTAGAATTTCTTATACTAATATATTGCTGATATGCTGACTATTTGAACGAAGCAAACAAAAATCAAAGTGTATACTCGCAAATATGATTAACGAAAATATTCCTACTTTGTTCCATTTCCTTCCTTGCGCACTGACGATAACGAACATATTCTTACTTTGTCCCAATTCCTACTTTGCGCACGGACTATTCCGAAATTGAACCGCGCATTTTGAGAATTCCGATAATGCCGCGCATTTTAAGAATTCTTACTTTGCGCAGAGCAATTCCGGAATTGTCCATATTCTTATTTTGCGCGTAACATATACATGTTCGTGATTGGTGCACTTTTCTGTTCATGTCAACGAAAGAAATGTCACGTGATGTAAACAATGTTGATTTCATTGTAAAAATTCCCATTATGTAATGACAATATGTTTGTTTCAAATAAATGTTTTTGGTGAAAATTAAATGTTACAACCTATGTTGTTTTCTCTAATTTAAAAATGTGTATGCAATAAAAAGGTTATTAGATTTATATTGTGATATATGCACTCGTTCTTTTGCGCATAAATATTGCGCTCCTAAAGTCACGCAATATTAATACGCAAAAGATCTCGTGCATATGTCGCAATACAAATCTAATAACCTATAAATATATGATGTTATTGATCAAATGACAATATATCTCGTTTGAAAGCATATGGATTGTCAATCCGGAAGTAAACAGGCAGTCCTCATGTATCGGAGTACATCCTCCAAGCTTGTTAAAGAACCATAGGAATATATTCGATAGTGATAGAAGGGCATGGTTCCCGGGTTCATATGCATCCTTCCCCTCTCTCTATGACAGCTCGAAATAACCTACTATGCATTTCAGGGTGACTTGACGTAGAATATGAATTGATATTTATTTTTTATTAATTGTATATGTTTTCATACGTATGGTTAGACAGAATGAAAATAGACGATCCTGGATCTGTTTACAATCTTGCCGTAGTCCGCTAAGCTTCACAAAGCCCAACATTCATTTTGAACCCCCGTGTTTACATTGTAAAATAAAACTACATAGCGGCGTCATTTTTAGTGCGCATGACTGTTTTAAGGTTCGGATGTACCAAGTAAAACGTAGGCTATGCAGCGTGGTGTTGCTGTTCAATGGTCAGCACCTCCACCAATCGATCGTACTTTACTTTTGTTTTGGAATGAAAACCATTATATTTATCTAATAAAAGGAAGGTAAATAGTATGATTCGTTTACATTTTGTTATTTACACCATTATTGGTCAAATGATTTTTTTTTAATTCACCTTACCCTAGAATAACAGAATGTTCCGTCCGCCATTTTGGTTTTCGGTTGTCAATAAAATTACAACGTAAACATGTGGGGCCAGAAACAGAAATGCAGAGGTGTAGGGTTAGAGTGTTTGACCTGCAGTCGGGAGGTCGTAGGATCGAGTCCCCTGGCCGCGTCATACCAAAGACGTTAACAATGGTAGTAGTTACTTGTAACCCTTGCTTGACGAGCAAATAATGGGTAGTACTACGTCTGGTTAGCCCAGTGTCAGAAATAAAGTGACTGAGTGAGGTGTCCTGTACAACGGCGTGGTATTCCAGTCTGGCAGCACTATATCTGTTACAAGTAAACTGTAGATAGATACATAGCACTATATGCAATCACTCATACACAAGTCCAGGAGCGTTTGTTTTCAATCTATCAAATCGTATCAGGTATGACAACATAACATTATAGAAAGTAATAAAAAAATCTCGATTCATATTCGACGTCTAAACACCCTGAAATGCATTGTATACAATGTGTTGATGAGCCGTTTTAAACAACAATTCAATGGTCTATGTATATAACCGAGAAATTACTTCAAATACGTAATGACGTCATGGCGAAAGGAAATCTAATATAAAATCAAAGTACTGCGTATTGAATGACGAAAACATTAGTAAGCAAATGGCTTTTGAGATGTTCCTATAGTTAAGATTAAAGATTGTATGAATTGTTATGATTGTTATTGGCGAAGTGATTTTATATGTTATAGATCTCTCAAGCAGAGGTGTCCTTATCCACTGAGTAAGAGGCCCCTAAATCCTCACATGAAGTTTATGAATAAGGGTTGTAGGAAGTGGCAAGTCGGTTTTTAAGATAGTTGGTTAAAATCCTTCTTTTTTTTTTTTGTAGTCGCTATGAACTTGTATTTTTAAAAATGTATATTTAGCTGTGGCGACCATTTTGAAATTCCGCCGAACTGATTTTTACTTAGGACCAACTAGACATCAAGAGCAACATTCCTGTAAATTGTCATGCAAATCAATCAAGTTTTTTTCAGAGTAATCGCCAAACGTTTTTCCTATATAACTCTATGTAAACGAAGATGGCCGCTGGTGGCCATGTTTGACATCGAATCAAAAGGATTTTTGTATAGAACCAACTACATGTTATGCCAGTTATTTAAGTAAAGGTTCCAAAGCAATATTACTTATGCTTTTTGAAAAGTAGTCGCCAAAATCTTGTATTGTGTAAAATCTATTTGTAGCTGTGGCAGCAATCTTGAATTTCCGGCAGGCCTGTTTTTGATAGGTTCAACGAGACAGCAAGAGCAACATTCTTGTAAAGTTTCGTTTCATGGAAATCCATGAAGTTGTTTCAAAGGAGTAGTCGGCACAAGTTTTTCCTATATAACTGTATATAAACAAAGATGGGCGCTGGCTGCCATGTTTGACATCGAATCGAAATGAATTTTGGTTAGGACCATCAACATGGCATGCCAGTCATTTGTTTAAGGTTGCAAATCAATAACACTTATGTTTTTTGGGAAGTAGTCGGCAAGAAATTGCATTTGTAAAAATCTATTTTAAGCCGTGGCGGTCATCTTGAATTTCCGGCTGACATGTATTATTAGACATCAAGAGCAACATTCCTGTCAAATTTCAGTAAAACTCTGTCAAGTAGTTTCAGAGGAGTAGTCGCCACATCAGTGCTCCAAGAAAATTAAAATTTTGGAATAGCCCGGGGCAAGTAGATTTCAAAAGTTCACTTTCCCTGACTGAAAAGACACTTGCACTGATTTTGTTTAACTTGCCCCGAAATTGTTATTACCAATGAATATTTGCCAGTACATAATTTTTGTCGATATTGAATATTTCGCTTTTTTACTTTGTTTTATTTATAATTAATTAATAATACACATGTGATTAGAATCAAACAATAAGGTCCTATTTTCCTTTATTTGTTTTCCTTTTATTTATCCATTGCATCATATAACAAAAACAATATTATTATCTTTTACATTTTTTAGGATCGCGCCGCAAATGACGTCAAAAACAGTACCGGGTAATTAAACCATCCAAAACAGGTGCGCGTTCCCGGTGTTATTTGATGTTTTCCTACTGAGCAATAGTCTTGATCATCTTCGATGCTTGATTGTAAATACAAACATTACAAGTAGACAAATCGTCAGACTGCGATACTGCGTTCAGTAAAATAGGTACGGTATTGAAAAATATGGTAACATCCGCGTGGTGCGCTAAAACGATGTATCCGGTCTATGAGTGATAGCATATGGCTGAAACGGTAATACCGTTTTCTACCGTTTTCGCCAAACAAATCTTTTTCATGTGTGCTTCTGACAGTTTGTTAATAACCTGTCAAAATATTATCTTATACGCTGTCTATTTATTTATCTGTATTTCTTTGCTTAATTAACCAGTGACTTTAATATGAAATATTAATGTATATATAGTTCATACATAAAGATACAAGAGATAAGAGAAAATAAGATAAAACACGTTTATTTATAAAATTATGATAGAAATACAAATATTTTTATACAAATATACTCTTCTAGCCAGATGTAAAATCTTGTTTGCATAAATGTTGGCTATTTTTTGTGTTTTAATTGTCAAAAAAAATGCAGGCCAAAACGACAATATTTTTCTCGGCGGGAAAGTTTGTGTTTGTTGTGTTTATATTTTATCTCATCTGTTTCGAATGACTGAAGTAACTGCGTTGTCGTCCGTACGATATCTTGCCTCAAATATTTCTCACTGGGAACATATTGTCAAACATTTTTCAAGCTTTACTATTATGTATTTTTATTGCTTTCAATGATCCCCTTCCAGTAGCTATTGACATACACACTTATAAGGTAGCGCCGTGGTGTAATGGTTAGCACTGCGGTTTAGTAACCCTGGGATCGCGCGTTCAATCCCAGCCAGGACCGAATTTGGGTTAATTATAGAAATATTTCAAAAAGTGAAAAGGCGGCTGTAGAAAGTCGCCCCGACTGAGAATCAGTATTGTTGTTACTTACCGTTCGTTTGCTGTTTTTGAACCCTGTCTGTGTGGCTTTAAAGGGACACATGGCAATCTTGAGTTTTATTCAAAAATTAAAATTTGCTCCTCAATTTAGTTTACCTGCGTCATTCTGACTTTAAAACTGCTTGCATATAATTAAAAAACACATTGGGATTTCAATTTTTTTCACTATTTTTACCAAATTATTAAATATATTATTGATGCAGTATTATAAAAAGTTAGTAATATATAAAAATATAATTTGCTTTGAACTATTCTTTTATTGATGCAGTATTATAAAATGTTAGTAATATGTAAAAAAAAAAAAAATTGCTTTAAACTATTCTATTATTGATGCAGTATTATAAAATGTTAGTAATATGTAAAAAAATAATTTGCTTTGAACTATTCTAACAATTAATATTAATGATTGAACAAATGCTAGTTAAAGAGAACTAATGGGACGCCGTGAGTTTTTAAAATATCAAGATTGCCGTTTGTCCCTTTAAAGTAGAAGAATACAGTGCTATGGGTAAGTTGGGGATAAAACATATATTGCCTCTGATGCATGACATCAATAAAACCGAGTCGACTACTCCACTCTCTTGTTTGTGTTCGTTGCTCCTAAGGGATCTTTTCAGTTTTTATTTAGAAGGATTATTTTGAGATCCGCAGTGTTCAGTGTTGTACAATACAATATCAGATATGTACACCGTTACTGAAAATATACCAAACCATAAAACATCTTCATCTCAAGAACCACTGAATAGAGATCTACCATGTTTTTTTCATACAGGAATGCTATACCGCAGTCTTTCAAAATTGTACACGGGTCAGAAATGACATAGTCCCTGTTTTTAATGGGTGGTAACCTATAACATAGTTGGAAATTCGCCTAATGTCTTTTCAGTTTGTTAGTTAAATAGCAAAACGAAACATTATAAATAGTCTCTTCCAACATAAAAACAAAAAAATGTGTTCTGTTTGTAGATTATTTCACCTGTATTCTTAGGAATGTTTCCCGTTTGTTTAGTTAAGCTGTGGAATTTGACGTCGAATCTTGTTTTGATAAATGTAAAGCTTGGCTTGCATGATGATTTTACTCAAAACCATGTCTAATTTACTACTTCCAAATAAAATATCTGTTTCTGTCCAAATTACAATTGCTCTGTTGCATTTTTCTGTAATATAATCTTTGAGTTTTAACCAGAATTCTTTTACTATTCCACATGTCCAAAAGAGATGTTGGATAGTTTCAGCAAAAGCTGCACATACTATTATTAATAATATTCATTTTTGATAATAGGTGATTTGTTCCTAATATCCTGTGGTTAATTTTACATTGGAACCAGAGTAATTTGGAATCTTTTGTAATTGTGTAAGGCAAGGCATATACTCTTTCAAATTTAAAATGTGGATCACTAATAACTTCATTTTCCATTTTCTTAATTAATTGGGATATATACATGTATATTGTTCCTAATCACTGTGTCATATATGGTTCTCTGCCTTTCTCATTTTTTTGAATTAACGCAGACAATTACCGGGTTGATTAATGGAGGGAATCATATATACCAGTATGTTTGAGAGGTTTCTTTTGAGGAAGGATATTTCATATGCATAAAGGAAGTTAATAGAGAATAAGGTTTGCATCTGCTAGTTAGTTTCTGAAAAGAGAAAAACCATCGCAGAGTAACCGTTACATTAAACATGTTGTCGTCGAGACGCCGTGAAACTTTCAGGGAGAAACCGTGGCATTCATATTTTCAAAACAGTTCTTTGTAACCTTATGACAAACAATATGAACTAATTATTATTTTCTCCTGGTTTGTATACATGTTTTGACAGTCATTACGCTTCACTTTTCACTTGTGCGATGACGGGACTACCTCTTAGGACTCTATGCTTGTACCTACTGAAACCCCAACTAAGGGAGGTTGGTGCATGAGCTTTCGTCCCTCGGGTTTTCTGGTCGTACCCTAGATTGGTTTTCTCTTTAGCTGCAACTACTATGGTTGTTCAGTACGATTCTGGATACATCCTCAGATGTTTATTATTTTGTATGTATATCTTCAGTTAGTTTCTCTGGATGTGGACTTTATTGTTAGAGATTTCCTTTTGATGGGATGTAGTTTTGTTTACACTGTCTTGTCTATTTGGGGGCGTCCGTGGCCGAGTGGTTAACGTCTCTGACTTGAAATCACTTGCCCCTCACCGCTGTAGGCTCGATCCCTCAGTGGCCTAGGAATCTTTATGTGAGGAAGCTATCCAGCTGGCTTGCGGAACGTCGGTGGTTCTACCCAGGTGCCCGCCCGTGCACGAAAATTGCCCGGAGGGGCACCTGGGGTCTTCCTCCACCAGTGGAAGCTGGAAAGTCGCCATATGACCTTAGCTGTTGGTGCGACTATAAAATCCAGTTCAATCAATCAATCTTGTCTATTTGGGCGCTGAAGACAGGATAATAGCGAGGATTGTGCACATATAAAATCGATTCAAGCTAACCAGTAGGCCTTATTGCCTATTGACCGTTCCAAGTCGGTAACCCTGTCTTCACCACCCTTTCTGTTGTGTTTTGTCTCTTTCATTGTAGTTTCAAGTCCTTGTTTGCAGTACAGTGCGAACCTACGATGCCATTGCGTACGGACGCTGTGGTTTCTATAGGACCCTATATATCATTTTGATACAGCATAATGTATTAAACAAATGCTATACAACGTTTTGAGAAAGCTTTTAAGAATTTGTTCATTTATAAATTGATGTATAAACCATGGTTTATATAGAATCTATGCAAAACATTTCTATTAAACATAATTAGTTAACCCATATAAACGTATATAATGATAGATTTTGCGTGAAAAACTCTCTAACAAGCAATATGCTTACCAATTACATTCAAAATCCATGTTTGTAAACTGACATCGTTGAGAATCATTGAGTATTCGTGGCGAAACCCATACCATTGTCGATGAGCAACCTTGACTGGTTTTCGTCGAGAATCCATTTGCACTGATACTGGGTTAACACACAGTGTAATTGAAATATATGTAATATAAATGGGAGTTTGTTGCAATTGTATGACAATGTATAATGTGCACGCGTAGTTACTTACGACACACATTGTGTTCAACATGTATACACTATACCCGTAGATTTTGAGCTTAATATATACATATAGTACACAGCCAGGACCTTCCATTCTGTCCTAAATTAACTTTGCTGCCTTGTTTGTTTGAGATTATTGAGGTTTGGTACACACTAAAAACTGGTTTAAACCACATCGCCCTTTTTTGCAAGTGACCGTTCTAAGCTGGTAGGCCTATTGCCAACCCGTTTATTTTTGGGATGTCATATCTTGCCTTTTATTCATTTGTAATTGTGATTTGTTTCTATGCATGTTTGCGATTGACTGTTTACCATGAATGCTACATTTCCTGTTCGACTTTTATATCCACTTTTCGAGAGTTTACTGGTGCCAACATACAAGCACAGTTTGATTTTGGTCACACAATTACCACATCGCAATGATCTGTTCCAGATTATATCCCTAAGCCTCACTAAGGAATGCCGTTTAACTCGAATTTACAATCCGTCTCCTTCAAGCCTTGAAAGATAAAGTTACTCGCAAACAGATGCATACCACTTCGCCTATCAAGAGAATCACCTCCGAAATTAATTACCCACCACATAAACACATACAGCAAACCACCACTACCACGGTCCCCGGAATTTTACTAACTTCCTTCTCCCATGTTTATCTAAGGAATTCTTCACCCCTCTGGAAACAAGTACCTCAACCAGAAGTTGTATTTATTCTTTACCCATCCCTCCCTGACTTTTTTTACCGAAAATAGTTTCCTTCCCACGTCCTTTCCTGGCTTTTATTTTACCTCAAAAGGAAATAAGTATAAAAGTCGAACCGGAAATGCAGCTTTCACAGAACACAGTAAACTCAAAACCACGCAATAGGACAAAACATGAATGGCAATATTAACATAGAATAAAGGATATGATGTCACAAACACAAACAGGGTTGACAATAGGCCTACCGCCTTGGAACGGTCAGTGGCAAAAAATGCCGCTGGGGTTTAAACCAGGTCCTATGATGCCCCAAACCTCACACTTACCCTACTTTATTCCAATAAAACGGGACAGAGTAAATAAAGAAATCCCCGCCAACAAGACAGAATTAATAGGCGATATAAGTAAAACACAAAGTTTCTCGTGTATATATAAATACAAAAAAAAACAATAGCATAGAAAGCAACAAAGAAGGCACTCAGTGACTTGGCAGAATCTAGAGTAACAGGAGAACAAACCATGAGGGCACGACAAGACAGTATTGCAGACAAACATTGAACTTTTGGGCTTTAGGTAGACGTCCGGTCATTGCACAATTAAAGAGGAAAGCAGAGTGGCGAACTGTTAATAGGTCCACCTACAAGCATGCAGTGCATTGCACAATTATAGGGTCATAACCTCTTTTTGTAAACCTTTTAACAAGTTTAAAAAAGATAGTATGAAATTGATCATGACCAAGGATCTTACGAAGTTTGTAAATCACATCACCATAGAAGTCGGGTTGTGATAGTCCTTGTCATAGAAAAGTACTTAAATTACTTTTATATTTGGAAAGAAGATCAATGTTACGATAATAATAGTTTGGAAAGGTTTTGGTAACGGTAGCCCTGATGAAGTAGCTTTTTAGTTATACAAAGATTACGAATATTAAAGTCCTCAACTCGAGTATAAGCTCTAGAAAAACGAATAAATTGAGACACATAGACCCCATAAGAAGTTTATCGGGGAACATCCCTATCTAAATGGGGATAATTAACAATATCAAAATTAAAATCAGCTCTCTTATCATAGATTTTGCTAATTTTTACACCATTTTCAATAGAGAAATGTAAATCGAGAAAAGAAGCGTTAATATCAGAAATATTAGCTTTGTTAAGTTGAAGTTCTTTAGGGTATATATTATTAAACATAGTAGAAAATAAAGGGTTGTCAATATTCAATATGTCATCCAGATAGCGAAAGGCTTCAATAACATCTGCCTTGGTATCTGTGAAAGACTCAACATGAAATCTGTTTCATAGCAATATAAAAACAAATCTGCCAGTTCGTACCCATATGGATACCAACAATTTGTATATAAACGGTAGTTCCATACCTGACGAAAATATTATTTAATAGCAAAATTATAGATTCACAAACTTCATGTCAAGTCCATATAGTGTAATTGTCCAAACTGCCGTTAGTAAAAAACGCTTTAATAATGTTACAGGCCAAAACTGTAGTATTTTCCATAGCAAAAGTGTTGAATGAGAGCAATAAGCTTGTCTTTGGTATGGTGGTACGGTAAAGTTGTATATAATGTAGAACAATCATAATTACTTATAGATGAAGCTTGACGTTTATTGCAAAATAAATTGATCCCGGAGTTTTCATAAGCTTTCGCACAATATTGTTTAACATGATCTTTAGCGGCAGTAAGACAAGAAGTTAAAAGTTTGGAGAAATTTATAGTGGTACAAGAACTATAATTGCAAATAAAACGGGCTGTATATGGTTGTTTGTGTAATTTGGGAATCCAGTACATCGTTGGAAGTCTGTTCTGCTTTCGTCTATTCCAGCCTTGAAAATCTTGCACTGAGTGACATGCGTCGAAACAACATTATCATCAGTAGATTGCACTGGAGTATACGAATTAGTACTCCTGAGTTCCTGAGATAAAGCATTGACGTAATGGAGGCGTCAAACAATACTTATGTTATTAGCTCCTTTATCAGCAGGAACTGAAACAAACTTATGAACTTCCTTGATTCCCGATTTTAAATTACGAAATGAAAACCTAGGTCTAGGGGGGAGTAAGGAGGGTTTACACGTATATAAGTTAATATGGGTATCTATGATGTTAAAATAGTATGTGTGTTAGTGTCAGCATGTTCTCTACGACATCATTTAATTCTAAAATCCTCAATGGATTGGGCGATCTGACCACGGCAGGCATTAAAATCAATCACAGAAGGCAATCTATACTTCGGACCTTTAGACAAATGCCGAATACATTTATCTATAATATCAAAATTACTAGTAATGACATGACAGGCCGGAGCATAACAAAATTTAGATGTTCTACACTCTCATTCCTTATGCATAACCTTTACATGAAGTAACAGTTTCTTCAGGCTGTTTTTATTTTCGAAGAGCAGATTTTATAAGGGACAGGAACCAAAACAGCTGCAATAACGCATGGCCCGTGAATATTATATTTATAGTAAAAATCTGCAGGAAAAGTAGTTATTTTTCTGATTAAAATATAACATTCTTTAAAAAAACAATTATAGTCTTTCAAATCTATCAAACAAATTTGAGGTGCTAATATGTTTCTGATGTGTTAGTTAGTTGTGTGCCTTCCTAATAATACAGGCTACTACTCGAGAATTGCCAACGTTATTAATAGCCAACGATATTTGGAGGCACTGTGCATCCACAGTTGTTATACTGTAGATCTGCAATTGGAATAGTATTATAATTACGCATGCGAAATGTTGCGTCATTCTTTTCTCGTAGGAATACCGGACATTGGGCGTGTACATTTTTTATGTTGAGTAAAATCCTGATATTTTTTGCCACCATCCTCACCCCATAATTCATAGTAATGTACGTCGATGGTCATACTGCGTAGGCCTATGCACTGGCCTATTTATATGCCATATATTTCATAAGTTCCGTGTAACATAGTAAGTCCCCTGCTAAAAAGAAGGATCCTGCTGTTGTCTGGATATCATTTCAGGCAGCATTAATATGCAATATAAGTATAACAAACAGGTGATCATGTATATATAAAGAATATTAAATGGGCATTTTCATATAACCATCCTATATCAGGCCGGAGACGTCGAGGGAATGATATACATGTAGGGTGTGATATGAAAATAAACATATGTATTCTATTTATCAAATACTTCAGCAATGACTTTGTTGAACTGTTAACTCACTCTACTGTTCAAGTTTCCAGGGAGCAAAACAATTATGTTATTAATAGATCTAGTACATTTGGACGTGCATGATGATGATGTACGATGGCCCATTTGGCTCACATGAATTTCACTTCTATTTTTTGACTTCCGCATTCCGCATTCCGAATTCCGCATTTAGAAGTAGGTAGTAAGATAATAATAATAATAATAATAATAGTAATAATTTATGCGTGCGCGTGCATGTATGTGTGTCGTGAAATCACGGTAACTGTTAAAGATGCAATACTTCTCACATTTTATATTTAATAATCATGTAATATAAGTGCCAGTGACCACGATTGTTGTATTTTTATATAAACCCCATAACCTTATGTTAAATCCACTATAACCTGAGAATCCGTGTATCCTTTGTATAAATACACCATAAACGTTTATACTACCCTATAAATATACACAAACTTCTACTTGAGTATCTGTTATTCCTTTGTACATACACACTATAAACCTCAATATAAAATATAAGATTTTCAAAAATACTCTTATTTATTATTAGTGCACATATGAAAAAAACGTTCTTTTTGGCGTTTTTTTTTTCATTCTCTCTAAGGCGAAACCATTACCCTCTCTTAAAATCTAAGTGGTGCGAATAAGCTTTAATATATATCCGACAGTTAAAAATAACATAATTAAAAAAGCAAACTATTTTTTATCTCAAGCGTTTGATAGATGTGACCCCAGGATCCACATACGCGGATCCAGGATTTTACCTCGACGCGTGGCGAAAGAGTTTATTAAGATTAAATGTTTCAACAATAAAAACCAAACAGTATTTGCGATTTTTCACGGTTGTGAGATGTGGTGTGTGGGGTTGGGGGAGCGGGGGCGGGGAGCGGGGGCGGGGAGCGGGTGGGGCGAGTTCAAGGAGAGGTCCAGAGGGAGTTCTAAATTTTTCAAATACCTTAATATAATATATATTATATATAATTTAAAAAACTCAGTCCGGCCCCCACGGGCTTTCCACTGGATCCGCTAGTGATCCACTCTGAGTTTATACACCACTCTAGATCCGCTAGTGATATATAGCGCTTGCAAACATTAAATGCGGAATTCGGAATGCGGAATTTGGAAGTCGAAAGATATTGTTATGAGTGGGAGTGGCGTATATCACTAGCGGATCCAGGGTGGGGTATACACTCTGAGTGGATCACTAGCGGATCCAGAGGGAAGCCGGTGGGGACCGGACTAAGATTTTCTAAATTATATAATATATGCACGTTTACGATGTATTTATACAAAGAATTAACAGGGATATTTAGGTTATATAGAATTTAATTTAAGGTTATGGATTTTATATTTAAAAAAAAAGTTGTGGTCATTGGCAATATTCATACACCTTTATATTACATGATTATTATGTATAAAATGTGAGAAATAACTGCATCTTTAACAGTAACACTGTGATTTCACAAAACACATACGTGCACGTGCACGCATATATGATTATTAATACTATTATTATTATCATTATTATTATCATTATTATCATTATTATAACTAGTATTATTATTATTTGTATTAGTATTAGTAATAGTAGTAGTAGTAGCATCAGTAGTATACTCGTAGAATTATCAGTATTATTCTCTTACTCATACTACTTACTTACTACCTACTTTGCTTAAATGCGGAACTCGGAATGCGGAATGTGGAATTCAGAAGTCAAGAAATAGAAGTGAAGTAAATGTGAGCCAAATGGGCCATCGTAGATGATGTGCATGTCTGTCGCGTAAATACTACACAAGATTTATTTGTTCCTGAAAATGTATTTAAAATGAATCTCATTAAATTTGAAATTGTCTAATCAAGAAAATGAATTGTCATAAGCTGTTATTTCATCCACAGATAATGATTCTATAGCCAATGATCTGGCGCGAAAACAGGATAGAAGCATCAAATGAAACGCAGACGACAAACCATAAGCCAAACTCCCCGCAGTGGTTACTTCCCCTATCTGTTACATGATTGGCTACAATATCACTGCGCGGTGGTTGACCATCGTATACAATCGTAACTAATCGGTCATTTCCGTGTCACTCCGGTAAATGAATCGAGATGAACATTCGGCTATTTCCATGATATGACATTTGTTTACCCTTTATTTCATCCGTGTGATAAAGCTTTATTGCCCGGCAACTAAATCCTGATTTATGTGACTAGCTATGTCTGTGTTGTTATCGTATATTCAAAAACAACGTATTTATAGGCAAGTATGAACATTATAAACATCTTTCATGGGTATCCGGTGAAGATCGGGAATTCCAACACGAGGTATAATTGTTTTTATCGGAACCGAGACTGCCGAGGTTTCGACTAAAACAATTATACCTTCCCTATCTGAACCGGATACCCATGATTGATTCTTTTTTTGCATAGCATGTATAGTCTGCGCGTTCACGTTGCCAACTACTAACGTTTTGCATGTTTATTTACACAATGACGTCATGCAACTGTCATTGTTGATATCAGCGCGTGACTTTAATATTCCCCCCGTGTGTAAGATCAGGCTTTCCATCACCCATGTAAAACGCGGATAACCTTATCCGGTATGCAAAACAAAAAGAAACCAAGTCAAATATATCCGTATTGCCTCAAATTCCACAGTGCTGGAGAGTAATGGTATTTTGTGTATACAAATCGTGTTAATTCTTACTGAAGTTTTTATTTTTATTGCCTCAATTTCCCGTATTCTGCGGTGTAACGGTACTAAGTGTTAATGCTATGCGTTCCTTTATTAATTTCCCTTTTACGAGTTAATATGATATTGAAGGACTCTTTTTTTAAAACTTAATCACGTTTATCGTCGTTGCAGCTGCTCGTCTTTATTGAGAATGACTTTAATGAAAATGTACACACATCTGTATTTGTTCATGCAATATAATTGTTCATTGTCGAATAACTGAAACAGAACTTTTGTTCTGTCATTCTGGGCCTATGTTGTTATGAATCTAGTGAATGAATCAATGGACATACCGAAAAACTAAACTTTTCGACCCTAAGTAAAATATGTAAGAAATAAAAAAAAACATGTCTACAACTGTTATTCTGCCGAAATAAACTTCTCCCTTAATGCTTTTATTTTGAGATTTGCTTCATCAAAGTCTGGTTGCATTTTGTCCCCAACACGCTTAATCCACGCGAGAACCTTCTCGTTACTCTGGTATAACCCCTCTTCTTCCACGCTTTGTATATGAATCAATTCACAAACTCCTAGAAGATCTGCGACTGATATTTCGTCACCTGCTATAAACGGTCTGTCCTGGAGGAAATACTCATCAATATGTTTCACTGCATTTTTCAAGTCTTCTTTGGCTTTATTTACAACGGCTGGATCAAATGGTTGTTTTGTGAAAGGACCAAAACCGATACGACTTCGGAACTATAAAAACAAATATAATGCAACTTTTATCCAATTTATCTACAACAATTTTTTTTATTTTTTTATACAAAGCAATGGTTTTAATCACGATGTCCTTTAACAGCAAAATATTCAGTTCCGACATTGCCTCTTTTCAAGTCAATAATTATACCTAATTTAATTAGTGTTATCCTATGTCCAATGTCTCGGAGTTGCTTAATGTATACCGTTTGTGTACTTGTTTGCTTTTTCCTAGATATTTAACATATTAAGAACCTTAAACGATCAGTCATTACATTTGAAACAAGCATAAAAAGGATTCCCCCAGGGGAAATTTTGTAGGGTATGCTTTTCTGAAATACAATAAGCTTCAAAATGAGACATGTGTGCCATCTGAGCGTTGGGGCGTTTGTGTGTAACACACGTGACCATAACAATTCCAAAACACTTTCAATAAATTTGAATATGAGTAAAAATGTGCATATGAACAACAAATACTACCTATATTTATGAATTGTTTAATTTAGACAGCCTTTTCAACATAATGCAAATATACTGTAGTTTACGTTACACCCTGATCGTTATCAAACAATCATAAATACACTTAATAATAACTAGACCCTCTGGGGGTATTTTGAAGGATATGTTTTCCTGAAAGAGTATGTATTTGCTACAAAATGAAGTATGTTTGCCAAATTAGAGTGGGGACATAAGGGCGTGATATTCATTTGAAATACGTTACTATTATCATGTTTTGAAAATGTAATACTCAAAAAAATAATTATATGCAACAAAACGGTATGTATATTTTATATTTTTTATCAAACATGTTAAAAACAATATACAATGCAATAAAACTAATTTCCAAAAGGCAATGTAGTTTACATTACATGACATAAACACGAAATTTACGTTACCATTTAATGTTATTTGTCATAAATATTGAATGTTTCCAGCATCAAAGGCTCTAGTACTTTATTGGAACTGTGACTATTTTAATAATAAAATGTTATTCATTAAATCAATATATAAAAGAACGAATAAATGAATAAATAAAATGTGTGTGGAGAGAGAGAGAGAGAGAGAGAGAGAGAGAGAGAGAGTTACGATATGTAAAATAAACACAAAAATTACGTTACCATTTGGAAGTTTTCGGAAATAAAGGTGCTAGTATTTACTTTTAACTATGATTTTTTTTTAAATGTTATGTAATTTCTTAGTATAAGTAAATAAATAAATATAATGTCTAAAAACAAAATAAATATATAATAAATCAATATTTTAGAATAGTTCATCAATCAGAAAAAAAAGTAATTGCACATTAAACTACTGGGAGCTTATCCGTTGTTGAAAATGTTTTTTTTTTACTAGTTACGGCATATTC
The DNA here is from genome assembly GCA_037043455.1 of Cyrtodaria siliqua. Lineage (NCBI taxonomy): Eukaryota > Metazoa > Mollusca > Bivalvia > Adapedonta > Hiatellidae > Cyrtodaria > Cyrtodaria siliqua. The sequence goes on along the minus strand of JAWPHD010018225.1, from coordinate 17,870 downwards.
CCTTTGTTACAATGTATCCTGCTTTTGAGACAAATCTCAAATAATAATAATATTTTGTCCCCATTCAATGTAATTTAATCTTGCCTTATTCTGATTACTAGTAGTTGGACACAATATTAATAAAACGAACTATTATCTAAGACAGCAACAAAGGAAAATGACCTTGACATGCATATATCTTCACCCTACCGCCTATGTCTAATGTTCTTTGAGTATGACCATTGGAACTACGCCAGACATATTCCAGTATATTTAATGCCCTGACTCTTGACACAACCCATCCCCGGGTCAAATGAACTTCTCCAAAACAGGAGATTCAGTGTCCCTCTTCCACAAGTCACATAACTATTAATAACTATCAATCAACATACACATTTTTAGAGTAACATCTTTGGATTCAGTAGAAAGTATGCAGCATACAGGTAATACCACTGGTACATTACACATCAATGTAGAGAAACTCTGCTAGAGGCCCCTCTCCAGAGATGGCAAATATGGCATCAGAAGTTATTTCTTCGCGCAAAGAACTGCATCCATCCCTAACAAAGAACAATGAGAAAGACTTGAGAAGAGCCACGAAATCTATCATTGGTTTCACAAACCCCAGTCCGAGTTGATATCAATGACTATGAGCTATACCTCCGATCGTCCGATATTCCAGCATAGAGAGATGTCGCTGATGATCTATTACAGCATCGTGACATATTTGTCAATGATTTGTTAATTGACACGGTTACCCGATCTAAAACACACTATATTTGGTCAATTGGTTCCCTTATGGATCAGGCATCAGACAGATCTGAAGTTGAAGCTATCATATCCTCTAGGCTCAGTACCGTGGTCACTTGCAACAGCTGATGGCAATTCAGTTAGAACTGACAAAGCCAAATTACTCTACTGCTTCAGTTGAGCCAGATACACAGCAACCTACTGAATATACTGTGTATGTGTGTGAAGGTAATGCAACACCTCACAGTCAGCCTTCAGTTACTGGTACGTATGACGATTTGGCAGAGCTGGCGTTTGACAAACTTACCCAAGCACATTGAGCCTTCAGTTCCTGGTACGTTTGACGACCTGGCAGAACTGGCGTTTGACAAACTTACCCAAGCACATTGAGTCGACTTTGTGACAGACACACTTGCGTCCCTAGATATATCGAGTAGTTTGAGGGCCAAAGGTGAGTTGAAACACCAATTTTCATATTGTCAGGACCGAAAACGAAGACCTATTGCGATTTTAAGAGTTATATGCGTAATCACGACAATACGACACAATTCATTAATCTCATTTGCGGCCAGTGGAAAACAGATATATATGCACCAAACCTCCAATTCCATGAAACCTACTTTGTCTGAGATAAAATGTCTCCGGCTTACCATTGCAGATGACATATCTGTCTTTACTAATGATCAGAAAGATCTGTTTTCATCATAGGAGGAAGCAGACATCCGACCGAACATATCCCTATCAATCCTCACCAACATCAGAAACAATCGTGGTGTGTTCTTCTGACACAGACATACTGATCCTGCTTTCAAAATTTACTTCAGTCATACAACCGTGTGTCATGTTTGGCACTGGGATGATTAAAAAAGAAGATGTTGAATGTGAAACAAATTGTAGAGGTTAATGGGACTGATATTTGCTATTTACTACCCACACTACATTGCTTTACAAGCCGTGTTACAAACAGTGGCTTTGTAGGGAGAGGCAAGGTTGTCCCGTTTAAGACGATTAAAAAGCACAGAGAGTTTGTGTAAAGTTGGATTGCTCGAACAGCGGCATGAATGTTCGGATGATCTTCAAAAAAAGTACGAAGATCACGGAGAGGATAGTGTGCCGCATATATGGCAAACCGCTTTACACGGATGTCAAATATGTTTTCGCAAATTCAAAGGCACAACTAGAGCTTTTTGCCGCCGTGTCAATTTTCTATAATCATGCATTTGAACATGCACACATTCAAGTGTTTTTGTGGCACTACACTGACCAGACCTAACAGATGCAGAAATAAATGAGAGAAGATAAAAGTATTGATTTGATTGGACTCTTCGTGATCACAGTAGTTGGTTGACATCATGTTCAAAGAGCCTGACACCAAAGAAGGAAGCAATAATCGGCGAGAAGATATGGAAGCCAACAAATTGATTGATATTGAGTTTGAAGAAAGTGATGACAATATTTATAATAGAGGAATTATGAGTTCAAATGATATAACATATTTCCATGAAAATGCATGCTATCTCATAGAGATATACATTTATATTTGTCAGTAAGGTAAGTAAAGTTCAATTCATTTTGTGAAATTGCTTAATGTATTACATTTGATTAATAAATGAATATATATTGTGCATACAATTTGCTATTTTTCTTTGAATTTGGTAACGTAAAACGTACGTTAGAGTCGTGTAAATTATATACAAACTTCATTTCATTCAATGTTTGCCTATGTATAAACAGTATAAAAAGAAAAAGAAAGATATATATATCATGTTTTTATTTTATACTTAGATGTGGTATTTAAATAAAATGATGTAAACTTAATTGGTAACGTACGTAACGTTTAATGCATGAGTTAACACATATTACCATAAACATAATTGCATGTCTGTTCAAACTTTGTTGTTACCATCGATGAATTTAGAGGAATGTTGTATTAACATCTGTATAAGCTAATTGGCTGAATTTTCTAGATTTCTGGTAACACACGGAAGATTATTATTAACTATTTAAAAAACAAACAGAATGTAACGGACAGTACAAGAACCAAACATTGTTCACATCATGGATACGTATAAAGTAGCAAACGTATAAACATTACGTGAAACGAAATTTTGTAGTTTAAAAAGTATAAGTGATGTTTAAAATGGGTTGTTACAATCAGTTATGTTTAAAGGAATGCTGCAATAAAACCTTAATAGTTTATTGGATGCTTTGTTCTATTATTTCTTTTAACATGCAGAAAATAGAAAATGATTTAATAACACACAATGTAACGGCCATTACAAGAACCAAACATTATTATCATCTCTGTGATATCTTTAAGGTTTGGAATAATTTTCGGACATAACATCATTAATGTTCTTAATGTCTTACGTTAAAAACTTAATAAAACAAGGTAACGTAAATAACGGTATCGTAGAGTTATAAACGCAAGTAAAAAGTAAGTGAAACGAAAGGTTGTATTATAAAAGGCACGAATAATGAAGACAATTTAAAGTACAAACCCTTTTTCCATACATTTTTAGTCTTCGAAATGCAGTAAAATTAATTATTATTTCGTAAGTAAAGTATGCTACACCCTTTAACACGATAAAGCCCCAACGCTCAGATGGCACACATGTTCCAAAATGCTCTACACATAATGGGCTTTCAGAAAAATAGGGTGTAAAAAATTCCCCCTGTGGGGAAGGGTTTCTCCTACTATCTTACAGCCTAATATTGAGACTATTTAACGACTTTCCTACGATTTTTCCATATAAAACAAACAGGAACAGAATGCAACAATATGCAAAAGATGACAGGAAATGTAGCATGTACAGCACGCTTCCATCCAAAAACACGCATTTCAAACATCAATCACAAAACATGTTTAGCATGACATTTTAGGGACATACGATTAAACATCTGAACATTGATTTGTTTGTTTGTTTGTTTGTTTGTTTGTTTGTATATCGTCTATGGAAATGACACGCATTTTATGTGCTAAATTTAGTTTTTCCCTAATATATTCAAATCAACGCATGAGACATGAAAGCATAAAACGGTTGAAATTAGGGGTACCGTCTTGGAACGTTCAATGGCACAAGAGACCACTAGGTAAAAATTCCTTTTTTTATTATATGACATCATTTATACATCATTTATTTCTCTAAATCGGGATTATCTGGCGAACAATTCAATAGGTTTGCATATTTGTAGATACGTAACGAGCACGTTGTATAATACTACACAAGGCAATATCAACAATTAGGAAACAGCTTACACGCGAAGTCTTTAAATAACATCTTACAAAAGCCTTTTCAATTCGATTTCAAACCTATTAAGTGATGTCTTTCGTGTAGAATAGACCTTTGCAATTATATCATAACAAATGTGCACCCATACAAACTCAACTGTATGCGCAGATTCTTCTGAGTATAAAAAAAACAGAAGCGGTAATACTGTTTTAGTTTGTTTTGTTGATTCACGTCTAAAAAATAGTTAAATATTATATACTTTATTATTACAACCACTGGTGCATTGTATGAGACTTAACATAATAAAATATAAATATATTATAACATATCATCACGAATAGCAGTGCATTACTGCTCTAAACCTTTATCTATTTTAACAACAGTTAGCGAAGAAACAGTAAAAGTAAAATAAAATAATTGAATGTTGTTTAACGGCTCATCAACACAGTATATGTTATTCAGAGCCGCCCCAGAGGGAGGGGAAGGATACATAAGAATCCGGCAACCGTGCCCTACTCTTATTATCGAATAGATTCCTATGGTTCTTTAACGTGCTCGGAGGATAGACCGATACACGGGACCGCCCGATTTACGTCCCCATCCGACGGACGAGGCTAAGGGAACGTGTCTAGCCCAAGAACACAGTAAACGTAAGGATAGTACTAAGATGTCAATCTGATTAAAATCATATTCTAATTACGATTTGATACTCTCCGCCATATAGAACACTGCCTTGGAGGTCACGTCAGAACGACTTTTCATCTAATCAATATTCATGAGAAAATCAACTTAAATCAACCAATGAAATCGCGCGCTTCATATGCACTTTAGATGATGTTAGAACTCAACAAACGAAAATCCACATAAAACACATAGATCTAGATCTATATCCGAAAAAAAGATAAAATCTTCGTGTGTTATTGCTGTGGATTGCGCGATAAATTAAAAGAAAAATGCACTAAATGCGTGTTTCACATCAAGAATACGAAGAAAATTATGGGCGCGCGCCGCGTTCATGTTTTTTGAAAACATTCGGAACAATAACCGAGCTTATTCAGACATAACATTTTCTAAATTGAATGTCTTAGAACGTCTGGCCCGCTTAGATCAGCTGATAGCGAAGTCGGCTATTGCGACGTGGTATAATTATCACCCGCGTGTGAAACTTTAGCGTGGGTTCAACCCCACGAAGCGGCACATGATATTTTTGTACCGTTATTGAATTCCTTCAAACAATCTTGTTTTTTTTCCAGTATTAAAATATTCAATTGGTTGGTGTGTTATGTTTGTCAACGCAATTTTTTTGTGTTTTATAAGCTAAAAGTTACGGACATTGTCTATACCGAGCAATTTTGTAGGCTGATATCTGATTGGCTAATCGTAAGGTCTATCCGATGTGACCTCCAATGCAGTGTTGTCAGATCCTTAGTAGCGTAGGGTATCGTAGCGTGATAAAGGGTCTGATTTTAATGAGATTGCTAAGATGTTAGACTATCTGCTAATCCACTCAGAAAGGGTGTCATACAGATTAAATTCAAGTAGGTTTGGCATACATCGATTGCAATACAGAGCAGCATTACTTTATACGAATACGAAAGGCTTTCCTAAACAGTATATACTTTGATTCTGTGAACTTCGTGCATAATGTACATTTTAGTTTAAGAGTCCTTCGTACAGAACACTTCCTCACTTACATGTCGAGCTCCCAGTGGGATTCCGACCCGCATCGGTGAGAGACGAATGCAACGTCGTTAACCATTCGGCCACGGAGACGTACAGAACTTACATTCTAGAGTAAAGTCATCCGTACATAAGTTGTATTTTAGCACAGAATCATACTACTTACAGTATTTAAAAATAAGTCTAACTCTGGTTTCCGGATACACAAGTGTTGCCCGTTCAAGAACTCGTCCACTTTTGCCTGCTTCTGAACATCAGAACGTGGGTACCAGTGTTCTGCCACATTGTACTTGACGGCGATATATCGCATGATGGCAGCGCTGGTTACAAATAAAACACATTATAATTGATATATCAAACTATAACCGATATATCGCACGATGGCAACGCTGGATACATTATACTCGATATATCAAACTAAAACCGATATATCGCACGATGGCAACGCTGGATACATTATATTCGATATATCAAACTATAACCGATATATCGCACGGTGGCAACGTTGGGTAGAACACAACATAGTAGATCCACTAAGCAGTATTATAAAAAAGATATAAAAGACGAATAGGAAATATAACATACAAAAACCAAAGTCAACCAAAAACAGGCATCGAAACAAATAAACAACAATTATAAGGATAAACAAGGGACAATGTATGTGGCATTACAAACATAAAAGGTTTGACAAAAGGGTCACCCTATTGGAACTGTCAGTGATATAATGACTGCTGGGGTTGCTGGACGTTTAAACCAGGTTCTAGTGTGCAACAAATCTTACTCATGCGCTTTTGTCATCCCAATAAACCGAGACAGTGTAAATAAGGAAATTATCACCGTCTTCCAAAAAGGGATCCCCTTTTCAGTATTTATTATCATTCACACTAGCGTTTAGTGCTGTGTGGTGGTCGTAACATGTTGCCCCGACTACAAACCAGTAGTGTTATTACTTACTGGTCCTTTGAGATCATCCAGCCCAATATGTGTGGCTTTAAAGTAGAATATCGCTTAGGCCGGTGCTAGGAGGCGTGAGAGGTGTTGCACTTAACATTACCTTTCATGAGCAGACTCAATAAAACCGAGTCTTTTATCTCTCGTTTGTGTTTGTTGCTTCAAACACTTTTTCTTTAACAAACTAGACAGCGGTAATAGGCGATATAAGTATAACACAAACATGATCATGTATATATGAATATAGAAACAGAAAAAGAGAGAATGATAATGGACCTTTGGAAACGGCCGAGAAAGCCACAATTCAAGAATTCAATGACTTGTCCGAAATTCTTAAATAAACCACTAACAGCATTATAAGTCAAAACATCTAACGCTATCGCCCTTTCAGGATTTATATAGATGCCATCATAATCATCGCACAATCAAAAGCATAGTGACGAACTGTAATTGGATCATCCACTAAACATGCAGTACGTTGCAGAATGATAGGGTCATAACCTCTTTTGATAAACTTTCTAACAAGTTTAATACATATTGTATGGAAGTGATCATGGCCAAGGATGTTACGAAGTTTGTAAATCACGTCACTATAGAGGGCAGATTGCGATAGTCCTTGTTGCAGAATAGTTCATTAATTGCTTTTACATTTTAGAAAGCAGATCAGGGTTACACAAATAACATTTTGCAAGGTTTTTAAAGTTTATGGTAACGGTAGGTCCGATAGAGTAGCTTATTAGTTACAAAACGATTTAGGAATATTGAAGTCAACAATTCGATTACAATTTCCAGGAAAATGGTAAGTTGAGAAACGTTTACATTTTAAGCTGTTCCTCTGGGAATATACACGTCTATTTAACGATATCTAAATTGAAATCATTTTTCTTGTCATAAATTCTGCTTATTAGTTTTATCAGAGAAAACAAGCGACAGTATCAGAAATATTAGCTTTGTTAAGTGGAAATTATTTAGGGTATTGTTATTTACCACACAAGAAAATAAAGGTGTTCAATGTTTAATATATCATCTTTAGAGGCGTTATTAGATGTTAATGTCTGAATATCTGGTGAAAGAATCAACATGCAAAATTGTGACAAGAGGGACACAGTTCGTACCCTAACAATTTGTCAACAATATTTCAGTACCTATGAAAATATTTTTAATAGAAATATACATTTTCATAAACTTCTAGGCAAGTTCACATAGACGCTTTATTATTGCTACAGGCCACAAATGTAGTTTTTCTTTCTCAAGCAAACTTAATTTAAACAAGAGCAGTAAGCTTGTCTTTAATAATGTGCGGTTAATAAAGATATAAAAATCGAACATGTAAAGTAGCATTTAAGGACGACAGTCAGCCATAATCACACAGAAACGAAGAACAACTTTAAAGATGAATAAAAGGCCAAATAAGACATCCCAAAGACAAACGGGTTGACAATAGGGCTACCGCCTTGGAAAAGACAGTGGTAAAAAAGGCCGCTGGGGGATTTAAACCAGGTTCTAGGGTGCACAAAAATGAGATATAGGGTCCTATAGAAACCACAGCGTCCGAGCGCAATTGCATCGTAGGTCCGCACTGTACTGCAAACAAGGACTTGAAAATACAATGAAAGAGATAAAAAACAACAGAAAGGGTGGTGAAGACAGGGTTACCAACTTGGAACGGTCAGTAGGCAATAAGGCCCACTGGTTAGCTTGAATCGATTTTATATGCGCACAATCCTCGCTATTTTCCTGTCTTCAGCGCCCAAATAGACAAGAAAGTGTAAAACAAAAATACATCCCATCAAAAGGAATTCTCTAACAATAAAGTCCACATCCTGAGAAACTAACTAAAGAAACACATACAAAATAATAAAACATCTCAGGATGTATCCAGAATCGTACTGAACAACCATAGTAGTTGCAGCTAAAGAGGAAACCAATCTAGGGTACGACCAGAAAACCCGAGGTACGAAAGCTCATGCACCCACCTCCCTTAGTTGGGGTTTCAGTAGGTACAATCATAGAGTCCCAAGAGGTATTCCAGTCATCGCACAAGTAAAAATTGAAGCGTAATGACTGATTGTAGAGGTTTCAATCACTAAACATGCAGTGCGCTGTAAAACCAAAGGGTTATATCCTTTACTGACGAACTTCCTGATTAAATTTGTAAAGCGGTCAGGAAACCCGTCAGACCCCTTTAACTTTTGAAGTTTATAGACCACACCTCCATAAAATGAGGGCTGTGATATGCCTTGTCGCAGAAGTGTCTTAAGGTTGGTGTTGTACTTTTCCAGCAGGCCCTCGTTGCGGCGGTAGAATTTAGAGAAAGATCTTCGTAGTTTGTGATAACAAAAACCCTGCTTAAGAAGTTTACTTGTAATAACTTGATTTCGATCATTGAAGTCTATAACATCATACCTCACTCTTACCCTACTGTCATCCCAATAAAACGGGACAGTGCAAATAAAGAAACCCCCGCCAAGAACTATTCTCTAACCAGAAAGGCAGCATTAATAGGCAATATAAGTAAACACAAAGATGCTCGTGTATATATAAATACAAAATAAAAATAGCCAAGAAAGCCACAAAGAAGGTACTCAGTGACTTGGCAGAAGCCAGAACAACAAAAGAACAAACCATTGAGGGCACGACAAGACAAGATTGCAGACAAACATCAAACATCACCGTTTAAAATGTAAAGATGTCATAAAGTCTTATAGATAAAACTTTCGCGTTTATTGCAGATTTTACCAGAACATCTTTGGAATGTTTAATAGACCAAAATAAATTAGTTCTAGAGTTGTCAAGAGCTTTAGCACAACACCGTTTGGCGTGGTCGTTAAAGGCAGAGAGACAAGAAGTTATAAATCTGGAGATGTTTGTAATGGTGCATGCATTCAAATTAGAAAACAATGACATTTATATAATACATACTGAAAAGGGGATCTATTGGGAGCAATAAGAGAGAGAAAAAACACAAGAGAGAAAAGTAGCAGACTCCGTTTTTTTTAGTCTGTTTATGAGAGGTAATATAATTTGCAACACATCTCCCCCACCCCCACCTCTCCCCCTCCCCCCACCCCACCCCACACACTATTGCATCGTGTTAACAGCGATATTCTACTTTAAAACCACAAAGAGTGAGCTCGATGACCCCAAAGGATCGGTTAGTAATAGACTCCTGATTTATAGTCGGGGCGACCTTTTACTGCCGCAACTAAGCACTAAACAAACGACAGTATGAATGACAATAAATACTGAAAAGGAAATCCCTTGGACGCTACGAACATGCAACAAGAGAGAAAGGTAGCAGACTCGGTTGTATATAGCCTGTTCATGTGCTAACAAATATTAGCAATTAAACATAAGTATGCTGTGCATATATAAACATTATAAAAGAACTAGTTAAAAAACCTGTTAAATGGTACACGTCTGGATATTTTATTGAATAACTACCGAGAAAGCCACCCCCCCCCCCCCCCCCCCCCTAAAAATTCCGGATCATACATGTATGTCCATGTAACTGTAGATAAAAATATCAAAAAAATTCGTGTACGCCCTCAGTATAAAAATTTTCTCGCTCGCTTCGCTCGCCCGACGCATAAAAGCTAATGAGTGGTTTAATTAACACATTGTTAAATCCTTTTATTTGAAAACGGACTTTTTTATTCATACATGTATGTCCATGTTACTGTAGATAAAATATCAAACAATTTCTTTGCACGCCCTCAGTATAAAAAAAATATTCTCGCTCAGCGCATAATGGCTTATGAGTGGTTTAATTAACATATTGTTAAATCCTTTTACTTGAAAACGGACTTTTTTATTCATACATGTATGTCCCATGTTACTGTAGACAAAATATCAAACAATTTCGTATCACGCCCTCACTATAAAAATTTTTCGCTCGCTCGACGCATAATGGCTAATGAGTGGTTTAATTAACACATTGTTAAATTCTTTGATTTGAAAACGGACTTTTTTTTTTATTCATACATGTATGTCCATGTTATTGTAGATAAAATATCAAACAATTTCGATGCACGCCCTCACTATAGAAAAATTCTCGCTCGCTTCGCTCGCTGGCCCGCCGCGTAATGACTAATGAGTGGTTTAATTAACACATTGTTAAATCCTTTTATTTGAAAACCGACTTTTATATTCATACATGTATGTCCATGTTACTGTAGATAAAATATCAAACAATTCGATGCACGCCCTCAGTATAAAAAAAGTTATCGCTAGCTCGACGCATAATGGCTAATGAATGGTTTAATTAACACATTGCTAAATCCTTTTAATTGAAAAACGGACTTTTTTACCCTATCAATGTACTACCGCAACCGTTTTATGAGACTAGAGATGGACCCGAAAATTGACCAAAATCTTACGCCCCCCCCCCCCCCCCACCCCCCCCACCCCCTAAGCTGAAATCCTGGATCCGCCCCTGCTACTAAACGTGCATGTGATTACCTCTCTGAGATGACAAAGCCATTGTCATCTATAATTGGAATTTTGTGGAAAGGATTCTTCGCTAAAAACTCGGGTTGTAAAGGTCTCCTGTAAAGAAAGAAATAAACATATATTAAAGAGAAATTACAGCTCATTTTAGCTAGTACACATTTATGAAACATTGTTCTTTTCTAGTGTGTAAGGACTATTATCCGAATGAATGGGTTGTGGTTTGTAAAAGAGACTCGGACAAAAATTACTTAGATTTTCGCGTACTCAACTCTGACCATTTATTTTTAATTTTTAAATAATGAATATACAAATATGTATATAGGTTACCTGTATGTACATATGTATAGCTGAATAATGTCAGTGGAAAACAAGTGTTCAACCTTCGATTGTCGCCTTAAAACTGACTTAGGCGTGAGTGAGTGAGTGCGTGACTGGATTGCGTACGTGCGTGTGTGCATGCCTGATTGCGTGCTTCCTTGCGTGTGTATGTATGCATATGTGTTTGTTTTATTCAAGTGTATAGTCTCTCGGTCCGCTAGTGCACAGCAACGTCTTGACTTTTAAGTATGCTTTGTTTCAATTCATTTCATTGCATGTGGAGGGCCTTGTTTTCTAGGCGAAAATTATTGTGTATTTAGTACATTAGTCTATTAAAGCAGGGTTCCAATGATCAGTACATGAAAAATGCTTATTTATAAATGCAGATAATTATCAAGTTTCACACATCAAGATCGATTCAGGACGTTTCGGCACGAAACCATTTCGACACCTGGACGAATTGGCGCCTAGACGTTTCGGTATCAAACATTTCGGCAACTATTTTAATTTTTTCCCTAGTTTCGGCACCCATTTATATTTGAGTATTATAATGAAGTAAAGAAGTAAAGAAATTAAATATTTTCTAAAAGATCACTTGTAATTCATTTAAAATGCAAAGTTCATTGCCTTAACGGCCACTCCGAAGCAGTTTTGAGCCTTAATACAACTAAAACATGAACATAAATAGGCCCATATGATAATCACTTGTAAAATTTAAGTAAATATGACTTTTATATTATATTGTAGCATAGTCACTGAAATTCCCTTTGTAATAGCTCAGGTGTAAATCGTTTAATTGAAAATACTTGAATATGTTCCCTTGAACATGTATAATAATGTTTACCTATGACCAAATAAAAACTTATCTGTATTCATACAGTATCTTTTAATTCTTCACTTTACCTTCCTGTCATCTCCATATTGACGACTACATGTATGTGATTTAAACAAAGCCATTATTAAAAATCGTCTACATATAAAGAAAGCATGCATTATACTTTTCTTGTTTTAGTTGTATCCGTAGCTATATTAAAATACTGGTTAACTATAAGTTAGTAATATAATATATATAATTGTTTAGTTATGCACTCATTACCGGAAATGACGATTGAAGAAATATGTTTTATGGAAAATATCAAGCACATTTGTTAAAAGTGCAATGAATTATGAGGTTCTTCAGATATAAGATGATATCATAACGAACTTTGTAGAGTAACTCGTATATTTGTAATTACGTTAATTGGTTGGTTAATATATTCGCTCGGGATGCCGGACTAACTTTTATCATTACACAAATTTAGGTCGCACCAACACAACAAAGGTTATATGGCGCCTAACAGGAATGAACATGTCAGGCTCATCGTACATGTACATCGAGATAAAACACGGAGAATGGGCCTTGAACCTTCCTCCAAGCAGAACTGCAGAGTTGCTGCAAATTATATTGTAGACACTCCATTTATGCTGGAGCGACGTTTATTGTTTGTCTGTCACTGCTCTAATGATTTTACCGAGATGGCACCTGAAACAATACAGGGGTCATCATGAAGACCTTTAATGAGCATGAACAAAAAAGGATAAAATGAACATGAATTTGTGGGGTTCTACCAACTGGATCTGCAGTGGCCCTATTCTTTGCCCCGAAACCAAACGGGGCCCCCGGAAACACACGTGGCTATCATTACACAAAGAAATGAGCCTATAACAGGAGGTATGCAGTCACAAGAAGACGATCTAATATTCGTTCCATCTTATATAAATGCTTAACACTCTTACCTTTCAGAAGATCAAGCAGCTTGGGTTCAAAATCTACTCCAGCTCCTTTCAGGAAAAGATACACAGCCCTGCATGGCTGAGACAAAAGATCGTAATACAATTCCAACACCATTATGATATGCGATCTCATTTAAAATGCGTTAAATAGGCCGAGGTTGTATTATACAATCTGTCGCAAAATGGTTTCTGAATTGTAACAGAATGGATATAGGCTATATATACTAACTGATTTTCTAGATTTTAATACACTTCAATATCCAGTGTTGGTTATTGTCCCGTGTGACGGTAAACATTATCAAGAGATAAAATCATCGGGTTTCGCCCAACTCTTATATGTAAATAAAGATCAGGCCAAGCCGTTTATTTTGTTGTTTAGCGTCAACTCTGTTTCGCGAAACCTTACTACCTGTCACAAAATGTCACGGGTAGAGCGTATTGGTCGTACATAGCTCTTGTAAGTTGTCAGTTACACCCAAATCTATTGTTGAGTTGAAACAAATTCACAATCTCCATGATATATTCATGTAACACGTACAAGCGTGCACATTTTAAGTGGCCGCCAGAGAGGCCGTGTAATAAGTTTAGTTTGGTGCTAATGCATGTAAACGTATAGGTCTATCTTCCTTAAACGGCAAAATTGTATAAGGGGCCTCTCGTGTAGATTCAATACTGCAGATTTAGCCACGTTCGTCACGGACTGAACGGGGGAAATAGTGGTTTGGGTGTAATGTTTGCTATAAAACCCATCGTCTTCTAGTTCTTGCCGAGATTGATCGATAGTTACTTTGTTTGTAGCAGAGGTTGGACGGCAAAATTCACAGGCAACATGTGGTCAGTAGTTATTTTATTAAACATTTATCGTACATTTGTATTCAGTGGGCGGCGCCATCTTGGTTGGCGGTTACGACATCCGGTTAGCATTGATGTTTCTCAAACATTAACTTTTGACTAGCATATGATTTTGAAGTTACTTTATTAGATGTAATTATTGTAATTGATCATTAATTGTAAAACAATATTAATTTGATAACAGTGGATAATAGGTGCATTAGTTAACGGTGGCGTATAACTCAGTGATTGTAATACACGATTGTTAAGATTAGTTAACAATGAGATGAGTGACTAGGATAAATGTTCGATGCGTATGCATAGCGTTGTATAATGTGCTCATTAGTTGACATGCGTGCATGCATAACTCAGTGAGTGTAATATACGAGTGATTTGATAATGTTTATATTACATGTATTAGGGGCATTGATTAACAGCGACGTACATGGCGTATACATGGCGTTGTAGAATATGTATACATTGCTACTCATCATTAGTATAGCTTACATATATTTATTGAATAATGATTTGTTTGGGTAATGATAATTATGCAAGATTGTTATGTTTGTCAACCGACATCTAAAACGTATGTATAATTACAGCCTAAGCCATCCAGGTGTGGATATTCCGGAGTGGTGCTAAGCGTCCACGGATAACGTAACGAGCGGTGGAGACGGTCCCCGTAACTGCGCAGCATGGCCAGGTTTTATTAGCGACAACCCCCGGGACACAAGGTGGGCCCGTTATCAGTCCTCACTGGAGGAACATCACCCACAATCTCAGTGGAAGTTAACCATCATTACATCGCGTCATCAGCCCTTACAGAAGGCATTTGATGACAATCGCCCATTGGATTCGCGCATCATCATCTTCATGAGCTCTCGCGCATCAAAGTTATCGCGCTAGATCATAAATCAACATTGTTATAACTTTAACAACACTTTATATAGTGTCTTATACATTCAGTAGTTATAACAATACTAAGAACGTCTTAAACGTTTATGAGAACATTCTTTTCATAGTTAATCTGTGTATTCGCTTGTTTTTTTAGATAATTGTATATATATGAAACATATTTTAAAAGTTGCATTAAACTTATGTAAATGCATTCACCGTCATTGATTCTATCCTAAGTTAGCCCCAACCACTAGGGTCATCCTGTGACACTAACCTATTCAAAAAAACGCATAAACTCTGTTTGGAAAAAACAACAACATTAATACAGCAAAATTAATACAGCAAAAACGATCACAAAACATGATATAAAACATTTAAAACCTTTATTAAAACTATGAAGATGTCTCATAAAACTTAAGTTTAATAAAATATAGTTAAAACAATAACATAATTGACTAGAAAACAAACATTTTAGAAACTCATATAGACATCGAATGACTTTGTCAAAAATAATATACAATATTATTAACTTCTAGTACTTGAACATTCCAAGTACTAGAAGTTAATAATATTGTATATTATTTTTGACAAAGTACTTAAATGGTTTTCATAATGCATAAACATAAGATTCTGGCAAGTTAGATCAATAATTGGATAAATGAGATCAAATCTGTTGGATTTGTAGAAGCTTGCAATCCGTACTGTTATTTATTCGATCTTTGTAGATCGCTGAGCCCGATACTTATATTTAATTACCGGTGGTACTTTTACATTTCTTTTTGTTTTCTTACTTAATTTTCGATTCAGTGGTTCCACTACTCCGGCCGATTATACGCTCTGGGTATTGTTTAACCACTTATAAGATATGTTGTCTGCTTTTTAATTTAGTCTTTTGACTGTTACTTGTGATATGCAGGCTTCATAACCGCTGCTCCCAACTGAATTCCATTATGTTTATTTCGCTCTTCGGGGCATTTATTTTTATTATATACTGGGACCATACGCCGTACGACATGGGGAAGCAATAAACTCCATGTCCACCGCCATATGCATGCCATCTTCGGGATGGTTACAATTTTGTACTATTGATTTTATTGATATTTAGTTCTACTCAACCCGGGGCTAGAGGGCATGAGCGGTAGCTAGCATATTTCACTACCGCTCATGAACAGTCTCAATCAAACCGAGACTGCAATATTTCGTATGTGTCGTTTTCGGCCGTTTCCAAAGGTCCATTATCATACTCTTTGTTATAGGACAGTGGCGTTGGTTGTGCAGTGTGGCGGCAGTAAAACGTCTCCCCGCGCTTGCAATCAGTACTGTTATTCATTCTATCTTTGGAGATCGCTGAGCCCGATACTTATATTTAATTATCGGTGGTACTTTTTCATTTCCTTTTGTTTTCTTACTTAATTTTCGATTCAGTGGTTCCACTACTCCGGCCGTTTATAGGCTCTGGGTATTGTTTAACCACTTGTAGGATATGTTGTTTAATTTAGTCTTTTGACTGTTACTTGTGATATGCAGGCTTCATAACCGCTGCTCCCAACTAAATTCAATTATGTTTATTCCGCTCTTCGGGGCATTTATTTTTTATTAGATACTGAGACCATACGCCGTTCGACGCGGGAAAGCAATAAACTCCATGTCCACCGCCATATGCATGCCATCTTCGGGATGGTTAAAATTGTGTACTATTGATTTTATTAATATTGAGTTCTGCTAAACCCGGGGCTAGAGGGTGGGAGCGGTAGCTAGCATATTTCAATACCGCTCTCAATCAGACCGAGACTGCAATATTTCGTATGTGTCGTTTTCGGCCGTTTCCAAAGGTCCATTATCATACTCTTTTATATAAAGCACATAAATCCCGAGATCAAACCTAACATACTAAGGTTGTGAGTTCATACATGAGTTTAACACAACCTTCCCAACAGAAACAGGGATATATGTATATTTAAATATCATCCCAGATAGAAGGAACAAATATGAGTGGAATTCAAACAGTGAAGAGCACGTTTGTTGCGAATCAATTTGTATAGCATAAAATGATTTTGTAGTTCTCTTTATCGCGAACAGCAATTATTTTGCTCACCATAAGTACTGCACCTCATTAAGCTCTTGTTTACTTTATATACAAACCAATAGAATGTGTGTGTAAGTAGAAAAACAAATAAATTCGAAAGAAAAAATGCCAGCACCGTGGTCAATTCCAGTCTGCATCAATGAACGCTTGCATCATGTTCATAGAGTTATTATGCAATCTCCTGACCGATTGAACATGTAGAGACGTTATATTTACGGCGTTATCGTCGCAGATTTGTTGTCATCATCGACACGGCAAGCGTAAATGGCATTTCTTTCGTGAACAATTCTGACATCCAAACTGTTTTGTTTTTTGGTTGATGACGTAAAAACCTAGGCGCACGCGGACGCTAAACATACATTATTGTATTTACCGTTATTCCTCATAGTAAATAAATATTGTCAAATATTGTCGAAAGCATCACAAA
The DNA here is from genome assembly GCA_037043455.1 of Cyrtodaria siliqua. Taxonomy (NCBI): domain Eukaryota; kingdom Metazoa; phylum Mollusca; class Bivalvia; order Adapedonta; family Hiatellidae; genus Cyrtodaria; species Cyrtodaria siliqua. The sequence continues at coordinate 493 of JAWPHD010018225.1, read as the reverse complement.
AGGCAAACACTAGCTAACTTTGTAGTATGCTTTTAAAATCTTATCATTTAATAAGATAACTAAAGGCACTGCAATAATCTCGTACAAAGGATTAGTTTACCAAAGAACATACACGGTGTGTTAAGACTTCATTTATTTCGTAGAGCAAAGCGTACAAGAGATAGGAATGATTCATGTTGACAATAACGTCTGTGCCTATGAATATTTCACCTGCAATAAGGTCTGCAGGAAAAGTAGTTTGTTTCTTTAAAAAATGTTGTTACAAAATAAAAAAAATAAACCACGGTAATTGCATGTAGTCTGTTAAAAATATCAAACAAAGTTAAAATGCAAACGTCGCTAAATTAATAGTAGAAATGGCAAATGTAACACTACGACGTCCACTGGCACCGCTAACTTGTAAGATTTAAGAATTTACAATAAACTGCGTGTACTATGTGTTCAGCAAAGAATGTCGTAATTCAATTATGAAACAAAGCTGTGTTGAGTAACA
>JAWPHD010018224.1:0-40867 GCA_037043455.1 Cyrtodaria siliqua | reverse complement strand
ACCCCTTTGTCACGTAAATGGAATGGTCTTAATTCAAAGAAAGAACAGTCCATTACATATATGTAGTGCGTTAAGCGTTAACAGCTTCGATAATAGCGGGTACCTCTCATGTGAATGTGATATTTGTTTTATTATACTGTCCGAAATCCCTTGGGCCAAAATAAGGTTCATTTTCAGTACAGATTTCATATTAGTTGCTATGAAAGTTATATTCAGTCTAACATACAGTGGTCTTAAAACTGCTCTAAACTGAGGAACACTTTTACTGCTAGATCACAGCATGAAGACTATTATAATTGACCTGTTAATGTGGGTTTAGTAATTGATATCAATAAAACTGACCAGGCCTACCTATTACCACATGTGTTCTTGATGAAGCCTGTATAACAACTGTATACAAGGTCTGTGGTTATAACGACCTGTTTCAACTACAATGAAAACAAAGTATATTTTCTTTTACCAAAATAAAAAGATGAGATAATTGTTGAAAGAAAAAAGGTGAATATTAAAGCAAGAGTACACACTACCTTACTTTAATCATTATAAATTAGCCTAATTTTTCCATCTTTGACATTTGGTGGAAATATATTTTCTTGATTTTGTAAACAAATAACACAACCTTTCATTTTTGTATTCATGTAATATGTAGAAAACATAACTGATATATATAGCACAACTCACTGTTATACCTGTCGTTTTTTTATTTTAAGGGACACATTGATTGTTTATTTTTAAGTATTTCAATTAGCACCTCGATTTATTATACCTGTATCATGATGACTTAAAACTGCCTGCATTATAATAAAATATAAAATTGAGATTTTGATTGTCTTCGTTATTCTACTTTTTAAAAAGTAAATAAAATATAATTATATTATTGGCACAATATAATATATAGTCATTTGAACCATTCTAATAATGATTACAAAAATGCAAGTTATATAGAAAAACTAGCGGAATTTAATAACCGGACTGATATGTAATCCATGTATTTGCCTATAGAATGAATGAATATTGTTTAACGACTCATCAACACAGTATTATAGGGTATTTAGAGGCGCCCTAGAGAGAGGGAAAGGATATATAGGAATCCAGGAACCTGCGCCCTATTCTTACTAATGAATGGTTCTTTAACGTGCTTGGTGGATAGATTCCGAAAAATGGATCTATTCCGAGCGGTCTGTCTTGTTTATGATCCCCCTCCACACACACACCCCCCCCCCACCCCCACCATCCCCATTGGATGGACGATGCTAATACAACGTTTCTTGCCCACGGACACACTAACAAAACTCAGTTGCACCGGTGGGGTTTGAACCCAGTTCCTCTAGATTTCAAGTTCACGCCAGTCCTGTTTGCCTATATAGAAACTGTATAAACGTTTTGCTATACTGTACTGGTTGGTTACAATTTACTTGCAATTTCAGTTATGTTTATGAATCACTAGTACATAACATGTGATTGGAGATGGGAGGGGGTGCGCAACTTTAAAAAGAAAAAGAAGATTTTTTTAGGTGAGCTCGTGGGAAGTGCCGGCAGCGTCCCCGCCTGAATCCGCCCATGGTTAAAGCCTTGACTTTGTATAGGATAGTGGCTTTGAAGAGAAATCTTCACCATTAAGAAATCGAAAGGGAGGGAGCGTAGCGATCGACCGCGGTTTCTTAGTGGTGAAGATTTCTCTTATAGACTCTGTCCGATTTAGTGTTTACGATAGGTTTTATCGATAATCTCTATATAGGTCACACTCTAAACCATGAAGAGCGCTGGTAGTAAAATCTTCATGAATAAATGGTGCAAGTATTTGAATTTCTGAGCCATCTCGTTGGTTTAAAAAGTAGAGTAAACACTAAAGAGCTATACAACTCTACCTCGCATAGGTTCGCTCCCTAGCGATGGCATGTCTGATGAAAAACTTCATCTCATTTGCATCTGATGTTGCTATCCCAATATAACCTAACAATAATGTGTTAACGGGATGTAAACCCCCACGTTTCATTTCATTTCCCTTCAATTTTGACATGTTCCATTTGAGGGCCCAAAATTGGGACCACTACCACTTTTACATCATACATGACTATAAATAATAAATTAATCGAGTTTCAACACAACACTGATGTATCTTCTTTTGTATATAATATAGTTACAACAGTGCTGTGTTGAACCCTCAATCAATGTTTCAACGAAGGAGTTTTAAATAATTTTTACTGCATGTTACTACTGGTTTTGGTTCCTCATCTCATGTGAAATAAATAAAATGTGAAACGAAAATCATGAAGCCCCGTGATATGTAAACTCTAAATAAAACTACGTAAGCCTGGTACATCTTCAGTCTCAATATGCAACTCACAGATGGTCAGCCAAAATCCCCAGAATATTTTATGGCTATCAATTACTCCTGGTAAAGCTAGTGCTAATATCTAACCCATGCTGTGCTCACGCAGTGCACTGGCCAGCAAAAATTAGCAGCTGTTGGACCACTATATGTTAGACTGTATTGTTGGATTTAAAATGACGTAACTAAGAAAATGAGTGGTAGTTTATTATATCAGTTAAAAATAGCAGTTTCACCATACTGAGCCAATGATGTCACCGCAACAGTACGCATACCAACGTGCATCAAAGGTGCGCATGTGATAACTTTTTTAATATCACCCTGCGATTTACTATTACCCTCTCGTCTGATAGTAAGAAATTACACATTGTTGTGTATGGGAATTTAGCATGGGCATTTTATGTGAGGTATAATAAACAAATGTATCACTTTGGAAGGCATTAAGAAAATGTTCCGTTTTTATTTTTCGATGGCGACTTGATAAGTGATTAAAAAGAATAATTTATGTACAAATAGTATATCATTTCAATTATTGGACTGCATAATTAAGTTACATGCTACATTTTATTGCATGGTTTTTAACATTAAAGTACTCTGTGTTGTCATATTCTATGGTGTCATGCTCTATGGTGTCGTACATTGGTAATTTCAGGTCATCTGGAGCCGTTTACTATGACAGACCCAGACTGGCCCCAGTTTATGAGGGTATCTCCACTCCTTAACTGGACATACAGTGATATATGGCAGTTCCTCAGGTCCCTGTGTATACCCTACTGTAGTCTGTATGATAGAGGGTGAGTGTCTACATGTCAACTATTTAGGGCTATTCCATTAATACATACCCGGACCCCAGGAAAGCAGTGTACCGGTAATAAACATCAATGGGTGAACCAGTTATAAAGTTGATAGTTTTACTTTTATGTCTGGAAGTCAGTTAAAGTTGATAGTTTTACTTTTATGTCTGGAAGTCAATTAAAGTTGATAGTTTTACTTTTATGTCTGGAAGTCAATTAAAGTTGATAGTTTACTTTTATGTCTGGAAGCCAATTAAAGTTGCTAGTATATTTTTATGTTTAGAAGTTAGTTAAAGTTGGTAGTTTACTTGTATGTTTAGAAGCCAGTTAAAGTTGGTAGTTTACTTGTATGTTTGGAAGCCAATTAAAGTTGATAGTTTACTTTTATGTTTAGAAGCCAATTTCACTTGATAGTTTACTTTTATGTCTGGAAGCCAATTAAAGTTGATAGTTTTACTTTTATGTCTGGAAGCCAAGTAACGTTGATAGTTAAGCAATTTCAGTTGATAGTTTACTTTTATGTTTAAAAGCCAATTACAGTTGAAAGTTTACTTTTATGTCTGGAAGCCAGTTACATGTGATAGTTTGCTTTTATGCCTGGAAGCCAATTACAGTTGATAGTTTACTTTTATATCTGGAAGCCAGTTACATGTGATAGTTTACTTTTATGTCTGGAAGTCAGTTAAAGTTGATAGTTTACTTTTATGTCTGGAAATTAAAGTTAATAGTTTACTTTTATGTCTGGAAGCCAATTAAAGTTGATAGTTTACGTTTATGTCTGGAAGTCATTTACAGGTGATAGTTTACCTTTATGTCTGGAAGTCAATTAAAGTTGATAGTTTACTTTTTTGTTTGAAAGCCAATTACATTTGATAGTTTACTTTTATGTCTGGAAGTCAGTTAAGTTGATAGTTTACTTTTATGTCTGGAAGCCAATTACAGTTGATATTTTATTGTTTTGTTTGGAAGCCAATTAAAGTCACTAGTTTACTTTTATGTTTGGAAGCCAATTAAAGTCGATGGTTTACTTTTATGTTTGGAAGCCAATAACCATTGATAGTTTACTTTTTTATTTGGAAGCCAGTCTATGGTAATAGTTCACCTGTAGGTCTGGAAGCCAGTCTAAGGTGATAGTTTACTTCTATGTCTGGAAGCCAGTCTAATACTTGCCTTACTGCATCTGCCATTGTGTTAAGATGATCCCTATAACATGGTGTTTCCTTGTATTGCAGGTACACCTCCCTGGGTTGCATGAACAACACCCATCCCAACCCATCACTACAGTACCTGGACGAGAATGAAGTGGTCCGGTATAAACCTGCATATCAGCTCACGGAGGACAGCAAAGAAAGAGATGGTCGAAACACCTGACATTCACCTCAGATATTATATTAATATAAAATTGTATCGTAGTATGAATGTAAATCGTAAGAATGTACTATGAATGTAGATTATAATAATATTTTATGAGGTAACTGTCAGAGATTTTAATTAAAAAATTTACAGAGGATTTGGAGTTTTCTTATCCGAACCGGATACCCATGGTCAATTCTTTATATGTATGCTTTTAACGTTTTGTGTGTCAACGTCGTCAATAGACGAGTGTATGTTCATTTACAAATAATGGCATGCAACTGTTTACTATTGCGATGTCATGGATGGCATGCAACTGTTTACTATTGCGATGTCATGGATCCACCTGTGTGTAAGATAACATTTCCAAGAATGTGTTAAAGGAGGATATCTTATCTGGTATGCAAGAAAAGACGATCTGGGAATGATATATCAGTGCAGTGAAGGAGAATATAAAGATAGCATATACTGTACATATTTCCCCAAATAGTAGCACTTCCCCCTTATAGAAGCCCAACCCCTCCTCACTACACATTTTTAAAAAAAAAAGAAATTGATTATATATATATATATTACTGTTATTTTAAAAAAATAAAATAAAAACGCCCCTTTGTATTTTTCATGGCGCCCGGGTGCTACCATGAGGGTAGAAATGGTAGCTTTTGATCAACTTGATACAGTGTGAATTATAGAGAGATGATGGAGAAAATATATGGCCTATTGTTTGCGGGGCTTGTTTCAGTCAACATTTCAGACAAAATTCATCTAGTACCTAAATAAGTTGTATATCTGAGAAAAGGACATTTTTAGTGGTAAATAAAAATACCTTACTTTTCAAAATCGGTTGAGAAATATAAAAAAAATCATGTGCGGAAGCTGTTTTTGATTTTTCAATGCAAAATTCTGCTGCATGAAAAATTTGAAAAAAAAGAATAAAATAATAATCAGATTTTTTATTCAAAAATGGTTTTATATTGTTAAATATTTGTAAATTAAGACACCCTGAAAAGTTTTAAGCAAAATATGAAGGCTAACTAAAGTTATTTAAACAATTTTAATGTTCTGCTGTCCCACCAACAAGGAATTTGCATCAAAAAATCATTTGGGCTGTAAAATATTTATTTCTCAACCGATTTTTTCAAAACTAAGGTATTTTTATTTACCACTAAAAATACCAGTTCTAATAATATATAATTGATGTACGTATTATTTAAATTGCTCAAGCTACTGCAGAAAAACCTTTGGCTGAAACAAGTTCCCCAAACAATAGAACTTGACTTTTATATAGAACAAACATTATACAAACCGTATATATTCATAATTTTGATAGAGCATCATCAAAAAAACTGACCAGTCAGTGACCAGAAATAAGACATACCAATACATTCTGGTAGGTGATAAACTCGGTCTTTATCCTTGATGTTCAACCAAGTTTACTGTTAAAATTAAAGTCTCTACAGTGTGATTCTTTTAAAACGCCGCATATTTCATGCACATTCATAAAAATTGATTCAATATATGTATCTTCCAATATCAAAATCTTGAAGATTATCGTCTTTTTACTTGCCAAAGATTTTTATTTTACTAAAGAACCTAAGGATAAAAACCGAGTAACACATATTTTATCACCTACTGAAAATAAGTTAAAATCTCAACATCTCTGCAGTGGAAAATTATGAATAGAATGTATGAAAGCATAGAAAAGGGTGACATACGGTACGCTCATATTGCAGGATAAATTGGGACTAATTACCAGAGAAGATAATGGTAACGTTTGTTGTATCTTTTGATGATTATACCTTCTATTCTTATTATTATTTAATAATAATAATAATAGACTGTAGTAATTAAAAGATAAAATTTCCAGTGGTTTTATGCAAATTATTTATTCCGAATTTTTTAAATAAACTGACGTGTAATGTTGAGAGTGTTTTTTGCTTTATTATTACTGTTCAGAATATTAGAAAAATAACATAATGAGATAAATGCAGTAGCCCACCGCTGCGGGTTCAAATCCCACGGGGAGCTCGAATTGTCAAGTGTCGATTCTTATGGATGGCGGGAGGTACTGGTTCTACCATATTAAAATCGACCATCATATTTGGCCTAACAAGAAGAACAACATTCCCCATCTTAAAAACGGGGCGTCCGTGGCCGAGTGGTTAACGTCTCTGACTTGCAATCACTTGCCCCTCACCGCTGTAGGTTCGATCCCTCAGGGGCCTAGGAATCTTTATGTGAGGAAGCTATCCAGCTGGCTTACGGAACGTCGGTGGTTCTACCCAGGTGCCCGCCCGTGCACGAAAATTGCCCGGGGCATCTGGGGTCTTCCTCCACCAATGGAAGCTGGAAAGTCGCCATATGACCTTAGCTGTTGGTGCGACTATAAAATCCAATTCAACCAACCAACCATCTTAAAAACAACAAGAGGGCCTTGGATAACATGACTCTTTTAAAAGTAGATGGAATTAGGTATGTATTCTGTCTGTTGGATGAAACAGGATGAAACATAACCAGGTATCATATTTTATAAAAGCAACATCAGAGAAGAATAAAAAAAAAATCCTTCAATTATTAGGGCTATTCCATTGAAACATTCGAAATTGAATACCCACCCATAGATGCAAAATTGAGTCAAGAACCAAATTTCAGAAAATAGGGTTGAATCATAGATGTTTATTAAATTGCCTTCCTGGAGTCCCGGGTATGTTTTAATGGAATAGCCCTAATAATTTGTTGTCCAAAAATGATTCCCTTTACCTAATGGGTGGACTAGACATAAACATTCAAGATTTGTGACACCCCATCTGTAAAACAACAATGAAGACAATAAATAAAAACAGTAGCAGCAATAAAAGAAAACGTCACTATGGCTCAGTCATCATATGCGATAATTTTATAAGGAGGAAAATGAGTGTTAAATGAAGAAGAAACCAAAATCTGAACTACAACAACATTACAATAACTATAATGAATAATAATAACTATTAACAAAAACAATAAAAGCAAAGGTTTCCCTATATAACTATGTAAAAATTGTGAACCCCAAAGTGCCAAATTTAGCCCTTAACCCACTAAGCGAGACTATAATAACCTTTACGTCCATTGTAAACCCAGATCTGCTTGCGAGTAACTTGCAGGCTGATCAGGGTTTACAATGTCCCACTGCTGATCAGTCATTTTCCCCAAAACACCCCTTTATCACATAAATGGAATGGTCTTAATTCAAAGAAAAAACAGTCCATTATATATATGTAGCGGGTTAAGGGTTAACCTTAGAATTACCACTTATAGAAAATGGTATAGGACTTTAAGCAAATGCTATTCTAGTCTGCAAAATATTAGACCTCTAACTGTTGTAGTTCAGGGCAGATTTTTAAAGATTTTTCTGCATAACTCTTTGTAAAACTGTGACCCCTGTGCAGGGCCAAATTTGATTCCAGGGTCACTTTTTGAAGAATCTTGGTAGATAACCCATAAGCTTAAGCTACATGAAAAATATTGGACCATTTGCTCAGCTCTTATAGTTCAGACAAGAAGGATTTTTAAAGGGTTTCCTTTATAACTTACGTTAATCTTTGACCTCCAGGGCAGGACCAGAATTAGTTTTCTTTTACATCGACTGCAAAACAAGTTCTTGCAACTTACATTAATTACTCTGGATGGCTTCCTGGGTAGAACCAGCACTAAGCAATGTGGATTAATTATCTTCCTCAAAGATAAATAACATGGACGAGGAGAGGATCGAACCCACGACCTCTCGATCTGGAGTCTGACGCTTAACCACTGGACCATGCACTCAACCACTGAATCCCATGTCACCATTTGAACAAATTTGGTCATTATGTGGTCTCGCCTTAATTCAATTAAGCGATGTGAAAGTTTATATTAGCAGGATTTTATAATGGATATTGCGACAATAAAACACATTTAAAAACATTTTTTTCTGAAAAAAATGGGATAACCCGTTTAATATTTCATATTAATTGTTTTAATATTGCAGTAGGCAAACTAATTAAGGTTTTATTTCATACCCCAGCCAACCCCGATTTCGCTTCTTGGAGAAGAGGTTGGATGGGGTATGAAAGTTAATTCCCGGATCACGTAATGTAGAGAACCATAAGCTTATTACAACAATGACAATCAGTTAAAATTAAAGGATCTAGGATGTTAACTAAGCAAAATAAAGACATTTTCAATAATTCAAGGGCTGTAACTTTGGTTTTATTATTCTGATCTTGCTGGTTTTCATTTTCGTGTAAGCTTTCATTGATATCAACACTCTGACCAAGTTTGGTAAAGATCGAATAAATGATAAGGTGCTAGGGTGTTAAAAAAGAAGCAATATATTGTATCTTTTAATAAATCAAGGGCCATAACTCTTTAATGATAGAGGTTTTAATGATATAAACATTCTGACAAAGATTGGTAAAATGAAGGAGCTTAAGTGTTAACAAAACAAAATATGGCATTTTCCAATAAATAAAGGTCCATAACTCTTGTGTTACTAATACGACACAAGTTTCCTAATGGGCTTTCATTGGTATCAACACTTTGGCCAAGTTAGTAAAAGATCGGACGAAGTGAACAGGTCAACTTGTACTGAGGTTCCTGGCTAGAATAGCGATGAAATATTGAAAAATAATAAATTTAGTTCAGGCTTTTGTCAACATGAATTTTGAAGCTGGATAATATATAGAGTTTCTAATTGCTGTGTGTCCCTTTAAATAAACAAGGAGCCCAAGAGGGCACAAGGATGCTCTTCTGGTTCACATAGCTTTTTTATGATACAAGAAGTGAAATATGTGAAATGTGTATTATTTCACTCAATATGATGCGAAATAAGAATGAGTGTCGTTCGTAATGCAGTGTCAAAGAAGAATATTGTGTTTTTGTTATTGCTTTTCATTTGATATTCACAAACTCTTAAATGAATTTGCTTTGGTTTCAAAATGTTGTTCCCTTCCCCATCCCTGTCAAAATGTTTTCCCGTCTTCCCATCCCCCATCCCCCTTCCCCCACCTCCTGCCAAAACTGGATTTATGATAATGTGAGCTATGAGAAAGAACCAACATTGCATCACATTGACATTGACAAGTGACTGTAACCGTGAAAATAAAATCATTCAACACTTATGGAAACACACCTTCTTATAAATAAACATCTGCCACCCCCACCCAGCACCCCCTCCCCCTGCGAAAACTGGACATAAATTTGTGAGTTATAGAAAGGGAACCAAAACTGAATCACGTTGACATGTGACCTTAAAGGGACACTAGCAATCTTGATTTTTTAAAAACTCGCGGCATCCCTTTAGGTTTTCCACCTAACTTGCATTTGTTCAATCATTAATTAATTGTAAGAATAGTATAAAGAAAAAATATGTTTGCATATTGCTCACTTTTGATTTTAATGCACCAATAATATATTTAAACCTGTTAGAATGAGAAGAGAAAATGAAAATCAGATCTTTAATTATTTAATGCTTGATAAAAACCTCAAGATTGCCATGTGTCCCTTTAACCAGAGAAAACATATTATTCAACACTTACTGCAACTGCTTATAGATGTTGGTGAAAATCTGCAACAGTTTACTGAAGTAATGGCCAATAACTTTACAGCATCAGTTAATTTCGCTGTTGTCGAGCACATCTGAGCAATAAGCTTGTTGAACATAAGAAAATGTTTACTTTACATTATTTTGACATAATCAAGGGCAATAACTTTGTAATGCATGCATCAAATTTGCTATTTGTCGAACTTGTCTAAAATATGAAATTTTCTTATTTTGACATAATCAAGTACAATAACTGGGTAATGTATGTGTCTATATTGCTCAGTGAAATACTATTGAAACATGTTGTACTTGCTGACAATGACTCTTATAACAGGCGAGTGGGAGGGGATCCTTTACTGGTTAACAATGGGTCTTATAACAAGATACAAGAAACCAGATACAAGATTTTATTAACCAATTAAGGAGCAAGTAGTTTAGTACAGTGATTGCAATGATTGGTAAGTAACAAACAAACAATAACAAAATAAACCAGAGCACATACACTGAGCAGAGTCGCCTACAGTACATTAAACTATAATCACACCAGTAATTATATATTATTATTTATAATGACTATTAGGGTTAATTGTGTTTTTTAAAACACTGTATTAAGTAAGTACCTAATGCTTTCAGAATGTGTATATTTTCCACAAGATAATAGCCATATAAGTTGATTATTCAAATCAAGGCTGGAAAAATTAGAACTTTCTGAAGATATGCATGTTAATAAATTAGTTCTTTCATCTGAATAATAAGGACATGTTAGGAGAAAATGCATCTCATCATCTATAGAATTACTGGTACAATGTTCACACTATGTTCCACCGGAGTATTAGTATACCTTCCAGTTTCGATTTTAAGTCTATGGGAACTTGGACGAAATTTAGCAATGGCATTACGTTTTTCAAAATTATCAATACTACACGGGTACTCTTCTAATTTTAAAAGTGAAGTAAGTTCTCAATTTTCCATGAAGGAGCTTAGTTTTGTCTTTGTCCCAGTTTCCCTGGAATTTTTCAATTAATTTTAGTTTTACTGTTTTTACAAGTTTTGACATTGACATTACTGAGGGAGAGTGGGGAGAAAATTGATCAATGTCCATGTTTAGTAATTTAAGAATTGATACAATTTCTGAGTACCATGAGAGAATACCTATATGATGAAGACTGTTAGATTCAAGCAAACCATCAGCAAGAAGGTTGGACAGATTATTTACTAGACGATGATATTTTAACATCAACATGATAACATCAAAGTACACAGGAAAATGACCCAAATCAGACATAACAGCAAAGTTGGTGGTTTTCTTATGTACCGCTAAAGTATATTTGCAGTATCTTATATGTAATTTTTCAAATTCAAACTTATGAGACAGATTAGTAAAGTCACAAGGATTAAAATTCCTTTTTCCAAAAGATCCCCAGCATGCACTACCATATAGTAAAATTGGCTTGATTGTTTGGTCAAGCACGTGCACACTGTACAGGTGAGGGAGAGGGGATCCTCTACTGGCTAACAATGACTTATAACACGTGAGGGTGAGGGGTTAGATGCTCTACTGGCTAGCAATAACCCTTATAACAGGCGAGGGTGAGGGAGTAGATGCTCTGCTTGCTAACAATGGCACATAACAGGGGAGGGGGAGGGGGATGCTCTACTGGCTAACAATGACTCTTATAATGGGTGAGGAGGAGGGGGTGCTCTACTGGCTAACAAAGGCTCTTATAATAGGTGAGGAGGAGGGGGATGCTCTACTGGCTAACAGTGGCTCTTATAATGGGTGAGGGGGAGGAGGATGCTCTACTGGCTAACAATGGCTCTTATAATGGGTGAGGAGGAGGGGGATGCTCTACTGGCTAACAATGGCTCTTATAATGGGTGAGGAGGAGGGGGATGCTCTACTGGCTAACAATGGCTCTTATAACAGGTGAGGGTGAGGGAGTAGATGCTATACTTGCTAACAATGGCGCATAACAGGGGAGGGGGAGGGCGATGCTCTACTGGTTAACAATGACTCTTATAATGGGTGAGGGTGAGGGGTAAGATGTTCTACTTGCTAACAATGGCACATAACAGGGGAGCGGGGTGCTCTACTGGTTAACAATGACTTTTATAACAGATGAGGGAGAGGGGATCCTCTACTGGCTAACAATGACTCTTATAACAGGTGAGGGTGAGGGAGTAGATGCTCTATTTGCTTACAATGGCGCATAACAGGGGAGGGGGAGGGGGATGCTCTACTGACTAACAATGGCTCTCATAATGGGTGAGGGGGAGCTCTACTGACTAACAATGGCTCTTATAACAGGTGAGGGGATAGATGCTCTACTTGCTAACAATGGCGCATAAACAGGGGAGGGGAGGGGGATGCTCTACTGGCTAACAATGGCTCTTATAACAGGTGAGGGTGAAGGGGGATGCTGTACTTTCTAACGCTGGCTCTTGTAACAGGTGTGGGAGGGGTGCTGTACTGGCTAAAAATGGCTCTTATAACAGGTGAGGGGAGGTGGCTGTTCTACTTGCTAACAATGGCTCTTATAACAGGTGAGGGGGGTGGACGCTGCACTTGTTAACAATGGGTCTTATAACAGGTGATGGGAGGGGTGCTGTACTTGCTAACAATGGCTCTTATAACAGGTGAGGGGAGGGGGCTGTTCTACTTGCTAACAATGGCTCTTATAACAGTCGAGGGGAGGGTGCTGTTCTACTTGCTAACAATGGCTCTTATAACAGGTGAGGGGGAGGGTGGATGCTGCACTTGTTAACAATAGGTCTTATAGCAGGTGAGGGGAGGGTGCTGTACTTGCTCACAATGGCTCTTATAACAGGAGAGGGGAGGGGGTGCTGCACTTGTTAGCAATGGCTCTTATAACAGGTGAGGGGAGGGGGCTTTTCTATTTGCTAACAATGGCTCTTATAAAAGGTGAGGGGTGGGTTGCTGCACTTGTTAACAATGGCTCTTATAACAGGTGAGGGGGAGGGGGTGCTGTACTGTTAACAATGGCACTTATAACAGGTGAGGGGAGGGGGCTGTTCTACTTGCTAACAATGGCTCTTATAACAGGTGAGGGGGAGGGTGGATGCTGCACTTGTTAACAATGGCTCTTATAACAGGTGAGGGGGAGGGGGTGCTGTACTGTTAACAATGGCACTTATAACAGGTTAGGGGAGGGGGCTGTTCTGCTTGCTAACAATGGCTCTTATAACAGGTGTGGGGAGGGGGCTGTTCTGCTTGCTAACAATGGCTCTTATAACAGGTGTGGGGGAGCGGGGTGCTGCAGTTGTTGACAATGGCTCTTATAACAGGTGAGGGGGAGGGTGTGCTGAACTGTTAACAATGGCTCTTATAACAGGTGAGGGGAGGGGGCTGTTCTGTTTGCTAACAATGGATCTTATAACATGTGAGGGGAGGGGGCTGTTCTGCTTGCTAACAATGGCTCTTATAACAGGTGTGGGGGAGCGGGGTGCTGCAGTTGTTGACAATGGCTCTTATAACAGGTGAGGGTGAGGGTGTGCTGTACTGTTAACAATGGCTCTTATAACAGGTGAGGGGAGGGGATGCTGTACTGTTAACAGTGGCTCTTATGACAGGTGGGGGAGGGGTGCTGTGCTGTTAACAATGGTTCTTATACCAGGTGAGGGGGTGTTGTACTGTTAACAATGCTCTTATAACAAGTGAAGAGGAGGAGGTTCTGTACTGTTAACAATGGTTCTTATAACAGGTGAAGGGGAGGGGGTACTGCACTTGTTAACAATGGCTCTTATAAAAGGTGAGGGGATGGGGTGCTGTACTGTTAACAATGGCTCTTATAACAGCTGAGGGGGAGGCGGTGCTGCACTTGTTAACAATGGCTCTTGTAACTGGTGAGGGGATGGGGGATTGGGGATGCTGTACTGTTAACAATGGCTCTTATAACTGGTGATGGGATGAGAGATGCTGTACTGTTAACAATGGCTCTTATAACGGGTGAGGGGGATGCTGTTCTGTTAACAATGGCTCTTATAACAGGTGAGGGTGAAGGGGGATGCTGTACTGTTAACAATGACTCGTGTAATAAGTGAGGGGAGGTGGCTGTTCTACTTGCTAACTATGGCTCTTATAGCAGGTGAGGGGAAAGAGATGCTGGACTTGTTAACAGTGGCTCTTATAACAGGTGAGGGGAGGGGGTGCTGTACTGTTAACAATGACTCGTGTAATAACTGAGGAGAGGTGGCTGTTATACTTGCTAACAATGGCTCTTATAACAGGTGAGGGGAGGGGGATGCTGTACTGTTAACAATGCCTCTTATAACAGGTGAGTGGAGGTGGCTGTTCTACTTGCTAACAATGGCTTATAACAATGATGGGGTGGGGGTGTGGGGGGGGGGGGGGGGGGGGTTACTGCACTTGTTAACAATGGCTCTTGTAAAAGGTGAGGGAAGAGGGCTGCTCTACTTGCTGACAATGGCTCTTCTAACAATGATGGGGGATACTGCACTTGTTAACTCTTATAACAGGTGAGGGGAGTGGGGTTCTGTACTGTTAACAATTTAACAATGACTCGTATAACATGTGAGGAGAGGGGGCTGTTCTACTTGCTAACAATGGCTCTTATAACAGGTTAAGGAGAGGGTGGATGCTGCACTTGTTAACAATGGCTCTTATAACAGATGAGGGGAGGGGTGCTGTACTTGCTAACAATGGCTTTTATAACATGTGAGGGGAGGGGCTGTTCTACTTGCTAACAATGGCTCTTATAACAGGTGAAGGGAGGGTGGATGCTGCACTTGTTAACAATGGCTCTTATAACAGGTGAGGGGGATGCTGTACTGTTAACAATGGCTCTTATAACAGGTGAGGGTGAAGGGGGATGCTGTACTGTTAACAATGACTCGTGTAACAAGTGAGGGGAGGTGGCTGTTCTACTTGCTAACTATGGCTCTTATAGCAGGTGAGGGGAAAAGGATGCTGCACTTGTTAACAGTGTCTCTTATAACGGGTGAGGGGAGGGGGTGCTGTACTGTTAACAATGACTCGTGTAACAAGTGAGGGGAGGTGGCTGTTATACTTGCTAACAATGGCTCGTATAACAGGAGAGGGGAGGGGGCTGTTCTACCTGCTAACAATGGCTCTTATAACAGGTGAAGGGGAGGAGGATCTGCATTTGTTAACAATGGCTCTGATAACAGGTGAGGAGAGGGGGCTGTTCGACTTGCTAACAATGGCTCTTATAACAGGTGAGGGGAGGGGGTGCTGCACTTGTTAACAATGGCTCTTATAACAGGTGAGGGGGAGGGGGTCCTGTACTGTTAACAATGGCTCTTATAACTGGTGAGGGGAGGTGGGGTGCTGTACTGTTAACAATGGCTCTTATAACAGGTGAGGGGAGGGGGATGCTGTACTGTTAACAATGACCCGTATAACACGTGAGGGGAGGTGGCTGTTCTACTTGCTAACAATGGCTTATAACAATGATGGGGATACAGCACTTGTTAACAATGGCTCTTGTAAAAGGTGAGGGGAGGGGGCTGCTCTACTTGCTGACAATGGCTCTTATAACAATGATGGGGGATACTGCACTTGTTAACAATGGCTCT
The DNA here is from genome assembly GCA_037043455.1 of Cyrtodaria siliqua. Classification (NCBI taxonomy): domain Eukaryota; kingdom Metazoa; phylum Mollusca; class Bivalvia; order Adapedonta; family Hiatellidae; genus Cyrtodaria; species Cyrtodaria siliqua. The sequence continues at coordinate 25,254 of JAWPHD010018224.1, read as the reverse complement.
TATAACAGGTGAGGGGAGAGGGTGTGTTGCACTTGTTAACAATGGCTCTTATAACAGGTGAGGGGAGAGGGTGTGCTGTACTGGCTATCAATGGCTCTTATAACAGGTGAGGGAGATGCTGTACATGCTAACAATGGCTCTTATAACGGGTGAGGGGAGGAGGATGCTGTACTGTTAACAATGACTCTGATAACAGGTGAGGGGGAGGGGATGCTGTATTGCTAACAATGACTCTTATAACAGGTAAGGGGGAGGGGATGCTGTATTGTTAACAATGGTTCTGATAACAGGTGAGGGGGATGCTGTACATGCTAACAATGGCTCTTATAACGGGTGAGGGGAGGAGGATGCTGTACTGTTAACAATGACTCTGATAACAGGTGAGGGGAGGGGATGCTGTACTGTTAACAATGACTCTTATAACAGGTAAGGGGGAGTGGGATGCTGTATTGTTAACAATGGTTCTGATAACAGGTGAGGGGGATGCTGTACATGCTAACAATGACTCTTATAACGGGTGAGGGGAGGGGCGTGCTGTACTAGCTAACAATGGCTCTTATAACAGGTGAGTGGAAGTGGGGATGCCCTACTAGCTAACAATGTTTCTTATAACAGGTAAGGATGGGGGAGGGGTGTTCTCTTGTAACAGGGGAGGGCGTGCTGTACTTGCTAACAATACCTCTTGTAACAGGTGAGGTGGAAGGGAGTCCCCTACTTGCTAACAATGGCTCGTATAATAGGTGAGGGTGTTCTTGATAACAATGGCTCTTGTAACAGGTGATTGGGGAGGGTGATGCTCTAACTGTTAACAATGGGGGGGGGGGGGGGGGGGGGTTCTGCTCAGGTGTGGCTGAGTATTGACATTGTTCAAGTTTTCATTGATATAAACACCTTGAACTAGTGTCCAAGCTTGATATCAACACCAACGTCAATCCCATGAGATATTCGTTCCTTATGTGGACTTAGTACATGTATTTAATTTAATTAATCCAAAGTAGGTCTCAGCAACTTAGAATTGTGCAAGTGATATTAAATGCATATAAGGAGCGTTCTGGTGGAGTTTTGTGAAATTTCTGCAAGAACGGAGCAAGATAGATAAGGATGTCGCAGCGTAGACTGGACGTGAGACTGGACGTGAGACATATACATCCAGATTAAGTCACAGCGACTCGAGATAGATAGTAATAGATATTATGGTGATGGTTTGGTGAAAACCTCCCAAGACAGGAGCGATCGTTTGTTTGTTATTTTGTTTGGTTGGTGTTTTACGTCATTTTCAACACATGTAAGGTTATATATGACGGTCGATTTTTGTGGAGGCCTACCACTTAATTTTCTTCTGGGTTGAACCAGTAGGACACAGCGGCCCGAAATGTTGCTCATGATGTTAGAAAGGAATAAGATATGCATGTCGTAGCGGAGACAGGGCGTGCCCTATATTTCGTCCAAAGTAGGACACAGGGACCCGAAATTGTGCACATATAGTTAGATGCATGTAGATCATTCTGGTGCAGTCTGGTGAAAACCTGCAAGACGGGAGCAAGATACGCATGTCGTACCGCAGACCGAACTGTGAAAATTATGTAATGGCAATAATACTTCATATGACCTGTAAAGTATTTTACGTTCATTTGCAGAGATTTTCTTTGCTTTAAATGATATTTATCGATATTCCATGTATGGCAATCCAAAACCATGACATCACAATTCTCAAAACGGCCACTCCCCCATCCATTAGTCCAAAGCAATTTACAGCGACCTGAAATGTTGCACATGACGACCTGAAATGTTGCACATGAGATTATATGCTTAGAGAAAGAAGTAAGATACGCAAGTCTTAGTGGAGACTGGACGTAACCTAAATTTCGCTAAGTCGAGATCCGTAAACGGGCTCGACTCGACAGTATGTCGAGCCCTTTACGGTTCTTGACTACTTGTAAAATGAAGGTGCTAGAGTGTTCACAAGGCACAATATTGGCTTTTTTTCCCTCCAATAAATCAAGGGCCATAACTATGTGGTTACCAATCCGATATAGCTGTTTTTCCAACTTGTTCCAACTGTTATTAATACTAACAATCTGGCTAAGGATTGTTAAAGATTAAATACAAAGTGAATTTGGTAGTGTTCACAAAGCAGAATTGTCTACGGCATTTTTTCAAAAAATAAAGGGCCATAAATCTGGATTTACTAAATTGATATTGCCGTTTTTCATTAATATTAATAATATGGCAAAGTTTGGTGAATATCAAATGAAAAATGAAGGTGCTAGAGTATTTATAAGGCAGAACATGGCATATTGTCAGTACATCAATGGACCATAACTCTGATGTTATTAATCTGATATAGGTGGTTTTCAAACTATTCCAACCTTTCATTAATATCAACAATCTGTCCGAACTGTATACTCAGACAGATGTAATTGACACCTCTCGGTATTTGGATGACATATTGAACATTGACAATCCTTTCTTTTCTACTGTGTTTAATAATACCTATCATAAGAATTCAACAAAGCTAACATTTCCGATACTGTCGCTTCTTTCGTTTCAACATAGACCTACATACTCTATTTAATATCCATGATTTCAACTTATTCGTTTCTCTAGAGCTTGTAGTCGTGTTGAGGACTTTAATATTTGTAATACATGTATTTGTAAATATTCCTAATATTTGTATAACTAAACAGCTAAACTAAACAGCTACTCCAGCAGGGCTACCGTCATCGGCGTAGCTACTGTTAGGTGAAATAATCCTGGGCCTATACATCAATTTGAAAAATGAAAAAAAAACGAAAAGTCCAAAAATGCAATAAAAACTGAAGCTGGATGGGATGGGGCGTTAAGGGCAACATTTGTTTCTTATTTTATTTTGCAGTGTAGGTAAATAAACTTTGTCAAATGTTAATTCTCAAATTTGTCAAAAAATGTGTCCAAAACGCACCATTACATAGCTAAGTTTAAAAAAACGCCGCCTCCGGACTGTCCTAGTTTGTCGGGCATATTTATGCATGTCAGACCGTTACCATAAACTTCGAAATAAAACTTTGCAAACAATTTATTATCCTAATCATGATCTTAAAATATACAAGTAAATAAAGGACTCTTCTGCGACAAGGATCACAACCTGACTTTTATGGTGATGTGATTTACAAACTTCGTAAGATCAACGGTCATAATCACTGTCATACAATCTTTATTCAACTTGTTAAAATTCTTATCAAAAGAGGTTATCATTTTGCAACGTACTGCATGTTTAGTGGTTGACCCATTGACAGTTCGCCATTATGCTTCACTCTTTGAGCAATGACCGGACAGATTGTGAGCCCTATGATGACGTCTACCTAAATCCTTATAGGACGGTAGCGTTTGATGTTTGTCTTTAATCTTGTCTTGTCGTACTCTTGAGGACACATTTCGAGCCTATTGTATTTGTGGGGTGGGGGAGAATTTCTATAGGTAACTGTAAATCACTGTTAGCCATGCAATTACATGAGAACATTTTTATTCAGATTATGAGGCCCACCCAATAAAGCCTTTTGGTGTGCAGTAAAATATAAACTGTAGTTAAATAAACACAACAGAAAGTTGCTCAGTTTTGCTATCATTCTTGTTCTAGAAACAATAAGAAATATCAGATAAGTTTTGTATTTAAACTAGCTAAATTATGAATATGCTTTTCTAAATTACAAAGTTGTGATTAGCTTTTCTTACCCAAGACAATATCCAGCAATGTAACACAAAGAAAAACTACATGCGGGCCTCAGTTTATATACCTGATTTGATCGGTCATGGAGCATGCAGTCAGTAAATAAACAAGATTCCGACTGTCAGTAAATAAACAAGATTCCGGCATAAAAAAGATTCCGGCAGTCAGTAAATAAACAAGATTCCGGCAGTCAGTAAATTTACAAGATTCCCATGCTTTTTCAATGACCAAGTAGCGATGGGAAATATTAGGAAATATGTCCTTAACGGTTTGTTCTCTTGTTGCTCAGGCTTCTGCCAAGTCATTGAGTACATACTTTGTGGCTTTCTATGCTGTTTTGTTTAGCTCGGCTGATTAAAGATCACCAGAGCTTATGCCATGTGCGGCGTCCGTCGTCCGTCCGTAAACTTTTTTGTGGCGACCGTCTTTGTTCACATAGAGTTATAAAGGAAAAACTTGTCGTGACTACGAAACTTCTAGACGGATTTTCATGAAACTTTACAGGAATGTTGCTCTTGATGATCTAGTTGATCCTTAAAAAAATCAAGTTGGCGGGAAATTCAAGATGGCCACCAGGGCTAAAAATATATTTTATGTGATTTTGTGGCGATTACTTCCCAAAAGGCATAAGTGATATTGATTTGGAACTTTTACCAAAATGACTGCCACGACATGTAGTTGGTCCTAACCAAAGTTCATTCTGATTGGATGTCAAACATGGCCGCCAACGGCCATCTTTGTTTACATAGAGTTACATAGGAAAAACGTGTGGGGACTACTCCTCTGGAACTACTTAATGGAATTTCATGAAACTTGACAGGAATGTTGCCCTTGATGTCTAGTTGATACTAGTAAAAAATCAAGTCGGTAGGAAACTCAAGACGACCGCAACTGCTAATAATAGATTTAAAAAATGCAACTTTGTGGCAACTACTTTTCAAAAACCGTAAATGATATTGAATTGGAACCTTTACCAAAATGACCGGCACACTCTTGCAGGTTGATCAGAGTATATACTGTCTTGGTGCTCATCAGTCAATTTGACCGAAACACTCCTTTGTACTATAAATGTAAAGGTCCAAATTTAAAGAAATGACAGTCCATTATACATTCATAGTGGGGTAAGGATTAAGTCTCCTTTGTATTGTTGGCTATCCGAAAAAGACTGAAAACAAATTGTAGGATTTTAAGATTTTATTGTGGTTAGCTTGTATGCCTGTCTGTCTGTCTGGATCTCTGTCCGTCACAAGTCGGTCCACCATATCTATTAAACCGCTTGAGGGATTTAGAAATAACTTCCCACAAAATTAATGTTCACCATATCGAGATGACGTGCAGACCGCAACTTCCAGCCACGTCTGTTCAAGGTCAAGGTCACACTTAGAGGTCTAAGGTCATATGCACTATATTTCGTCTCCACTCCATATCTCTTGAACCGCCTGCGGGATTTTGAAATAACTTGGCACAATTGTTCACCATATCGAGACGACGTGCAGAGCGCAACTTTTAGCCAGGTTGGTTCATTAATCATGGGGGAGACTTAATTATGTTTTGTTACAAAAAACAAACCCGTCTAGTTTTGATTCTGATTTTCCAAATATAACCACCGAGACAAGAGCAAGTATACCTGTACTGGTGAGATAGTAACCTAATTCTCAGGAGAAATTGGCTAAAAATAGATTTTAAATACAATTTTGTGGCGACTACTTCTCTAAAACCATAAGTGGTATCGGTTTGGTACGTTTACCAAAATGACTTTCATAATACTTTGTTGGTCTTGATGTCCTGTTAGTAAAAGCAGGTTGACCGAAAATTTAAGATGGCTGCCACAGCTTAAATACAAGTGTGTGGCAACTACTTCTCAATAACCATAACTGGTATTGATTTGGAACCTTTACTAAAATAACTGGCATGACATGTAGTTGGTCCAAACAAAATTCATTTTCATTCTATGTCAAACATTGCCGCCAGTGGTCATCTTGGTTTACATAGAGTGATATAGGAAAAACTTATGGCGACAACTTCTCTGAAAGTGTTGGTCTTATTTCCATAAAACTTCACAGGTTCCCATGACTGATCTGGCTATCAAAATCTATCAGTAGCGCTTCAAGGTCATTGACCTCTTGTTTATGTTATATATACATGATCATGTATGCGTTTTACTTATATTGCCTATTAACGCTGCCTTGTTTGTTGGAGATTATAACCAGGCGGTGATATCATCATTTACACTGTTGTTCGAGCATCCTAACGGTAATTCCGTTGCGGTTTTTCATACAACAGACATATCCTATTGTACACTGTGGATTAAGTCTAAGTGGCAATACCCTTTGGTCGAACGTCCTGTCATTAATCCCCTCTACGGTTTTCATACAACAGACACTCAGACAACTTGACTCTATAATGTACACTGATTATCAACGTATAAATGGCAATACCATTTGTTCGAACATCCTGACACTAATTCCCTCTACCACCATATAGCGCACATACACAAAAGGAAACATCTGCGTGACATCTGTGACGTAACACGTACTTTTCTATTTTTAGAGCATGACGTCATCTATTCGTATGCAAGCGCAGACGTGGCGCCAAAGCGGTCCATGTACTACTATTATCCTTGTGTGTTTGTGATGTCTTATCTTGCCTTTTATTCCTATTTATATATAGTTTTTCTTTTTTTTCTTTGTGTGTTTGTGGTTCACTGTCGTCCTTGAATGCTACTTTTCCTGTTCGATTTTGGTATCTACTTGTGTAGATCAAATATGAAATGAAGGTGCTCGAGTGTTCACAAGGCTGACCATGACATTTTTCAATAATTCGAGGGGCCATAACTCTGGCATTCCTGATCCGATATAGCTGGTTTTCGAACTTACCTTTTTGAAGTCGTTCGAGCCGAGCTTTGATTAAAGTCTCTATCCCGCCAACAACACCAACCAAATTTTACAAAATATGTACGTCATCGTTTCTAAACTGCTGACGACGATGTGTATATATAACTTACATATTTTGAGAATCCAAATTCTATAGACACCATATAAATGGCTTTATCCAGCCAAGCCATACCTCAAAACTGGAGCGTCGAATTAAGAGTTACCAACTCATAATTCATTTTACACACTCAATCATGGGTATCTTAATAACCTGTCAATAAACCTATACTTTTAATCGGCGTATATACATATGACCTGAACACCTGGAAAACGTTTTGATTAACGGTTGTATAGTGTTATTGTGCCGTTATGTGGCGGGTTAGTTTCTGGCGGGTTTGTTTATCAACAATCTGGGCAAATTGTTCAAAAGGAAGCATATGGCATTTTTCAACAATACAATGGCTATAACTCCGGTATTACCAATCAGATCTGGCTGGTTTTCGAACTCATCCCAGCTTTCATTGATATAATTACTATGGCAAATTTGGGTAAATGCTCGATTAATATTGAAGGTCCTGTTTATTCACGTTTTTATACTAACAAATGAAATTCCATTATTTATTTGAATAATTCAAGGGCATATAACTCTGTTAAAGGGATACATGGCAAATTTTTTTTCTCTCAACATGCATTTGCTTGATCATCAATATTAATTGTTAGAATAGTTCAAAGCAAATAGTTTTTACATATTACTAACTTTTTATAATATTGCACCAATAATATATTTAAAGAAATTGGTAAAATAATGAAGAAAATTGAAATCTCAATTTTTTATTTAATGATATGCAAGCAGATTTAAAGTAAAAATGACGGAGGATAAGTAAATCGAGGAGCAAATGTTAATGTTAGAAGAAAATTCAAGATACAAGATTGCCATGTGTCCCTTTAATAAGTGGGATGAAACATGCTGACCGTGTCATGGACCGATATACAAGATGTATACCCGTATATAGGTCCATGACCGTGTTTAGAAACTATGGTACGACAGATTATTTCACAGGGCAAAATACAGTATTGGTTATAACAACCATAAGTATGTCGTTTAAAACGGATATTGATGATGTTTCGAACTTGTCCAACATTTCGTTGATGCATAGATATAAAGACCTGAACAAGTTTGGATTAAGACCAAATGCAGAATGAAAGTGCTAGAAGATTAGCAAGTTAATGAACGGACGAAAATTGACAAATGCCAATCCACAGGCTTCCAAATACGATCTCTCTTCTTCTCTCTATCCTTCTATACTAACGTAATGGAAGCCTGTGGTGCAATCCCAGTAGTCGGTATCCCAGTAGTCGCCCACTAGTCGGTATCCCAGAAGTCGGTATCCCAGTAGTCGCCCAGTAGTCAGTATCCCAGTAGTCGGTCAGTAGTCGGTATCCCAGTTGTCGGTATCCCAACCCAGTAGTCGGTATCCCAGTAGTCGGTATCCCAACCCAGTAGTCGGTATCCCAGTAGTCGCCCAGTAGTCGGTATCCCAATAGACGGTCAGTAGTCGGTATCCCAGTAGTCGGTATCCCAACCCAGTAGTCGGTATCCCAGTAGTCGGTATCCCAGCCCAGTAGTCGGTATCCCGGTAGCCGGTATCCCAGTAGTCGGTATCCCAGCCCAGTAGTCGGTATCCCAGTAGTCGGTATCCCAGCCCAGTAGTCGGTATCCCAGCCCAGTAGTCGGTATCCCGGTAGCCGGTATCCCAGTAGTCGGTATCCCAGCCCAGTAGTTGGTATCCCAGTAGTCGGTATCCCAGCCCAGTAGTCGGTATCCCGGTAGCCGGTATCCCAGTAGTCGGTATCCCAGCCCAGTAGTCGGTATCCCAGTAGTCGGTATCCCAGCCCAGTAGTCGGTATCCCAGTAGTCGGTATCCCAGCCCAGTAGTCGGTATCCCAGTAGTCGGTATCCCAGCCCAGTAGTCGGTATCCCAGCCCAGTAGTCGGTATCCCAGTAGTCGGTATCCCAGCCCAGTAGTCGGTCTCCCAGTAGTCGGTCAGTTTGATTTTGTTGTTAAAGGAACACACGGCAATCTTGTGTTTTTTTGGAATCCTGTTTTTTTTTCTACATTATTCGCATATTTGTAAATCTGTATGAATTATTATATGAATCTCAGAATTAGTGTTCAGATATTCCATGTGATTTTATTCCCACCGATAATACCATGGATACATATACATGTAGGTCTATGATAATACATAGGCATAGGAAGAAGGGTTTTTGTGGTGGGAGACCTAGTGTGTTAAAATACACGTTTAATGCTCTTTTGAAATGTTTCGTATTGGCGAGCATCATTATATGCAGTTACATAGAACGTCAGAATAATAAAAAAAATGCATAGGAGCCGATTTATTAGGCTAGTGGGAGACCAGACCCCTCCCCAATAATTTGACAGAATTGACTGAAGGGCCAAAGTGTTGTTACCCCTACTACCCACGCCCCAACCCACACGAACAATCCCCCACCGATAATGTTGCAGTTTAAAGGGTCACACGGCTTTTAAAGCAGTTTTAGTCAAAATGATGCAGGATTAATAACTGGAGATGCTAATTTGAATGTTGATATTTTAACTCAAGATTGCCTTGTGAAAAATAGACTTCAACTTATTTATAAAACAGATGAAGAAATAGCTATTACAGAAAATAAATATGACTGTTTCTTAAAAACATGGGAAAACGTTCACAACTTCAATGAACACCTAGCAACCTTTTTTTCTTTTTTAAATAAATATATATTAGTAAAACACCTCGTGCTGAGATGCCCCCACCCCTCCTCTGTTTGTTTTCTCTCAATAACATCTCCCCATAGCTTAATTATAGTGAATGATCTTTATTAATAACGCATACACTACCACTATGTATACTACGAGGGTCATTCAATAAGTTCTCTCACTAACGCGTTTTAACAACTATGTGCTCATTGTGAGTGTTGATGTACCAAATGAAAGAGAGTTTCAATACCATTCCATTGATGGTAAAATAAATGCTGTATCTTTTGTGTGACGAAAGTTATGGAACATTTAATACACATCACTTATACATACTGAGGCATTTTCGTCCAGAGTTTTTTCAGGTATGTTAATTGTTACTTTTGTAAATGCCTGTTTCTCTTCAAGTACTTGTCGAAGGCCTTTGAAATTTCTCATACATTACCAGTTATATCTGTGCATTACAAGATTCAGAATTTAAGCATGGTAGATAAAAAGACTTTGTCTTAGAAATTAACATTTTAAGCTAACGTGTAAAATTAATTTAATGATAAATGGACATTAAATGGAAGGGCAGTCTTCTGAAATAGCGTTTTTGGATGATCAATATTTTCACTAAACATTGAACAAAATTCTACAATAATGTGTTGAATATGAAACTTAAACACTGAAGGACTAGGATTTGTAAAAAAAATATGAAAACATATTAATACTATGAGAATAATTACGACAATTAAAAGATGTTATAACATTTCCGTAAACAAAATGAAGGAAATCTGTGTTATTTCGGCTAAAATTAAGGGACATGCATTCACTCATAACTGGTTTGCAGCAAGACCTTTCCGAATTCTCGACAATCATTTTCATGGATTATGGGCGAAAACAACAGATGACGTACTAGAAAATTTAAAAGCATAGAATTATTCAAATATTTTTTACAACGTTTTGTAACAAGGACATTTTCAGAGATGCCAGTATCCAGAAGGTGTGGTAGAGGGAGGTAATTCAGGGGTAAAAATAACGGGAATTTTTTCTTTTTTGTTGTGGAATTTAAGAGAGCGAACCCTGTAGTACTATAAATACACTACTTTATCCCAATGTAATATCCAGTTCAAAGGATATATGCTATAGTGACAGAACTATTTGAAGCACCCTCGTATACACTTGCCGGCAGAGCAAATGCAATAGATGCTGTAAATAAATGTATTTATATTGTTAAATGAATGAAATATATCTGTTGAGTATTTGTATCTGTTGAGTATTCTGTGAATGATTTGTGTACTGGTTGTGTACCAGTTATCGTTATTCACCAGATTTCGTCATTATCAATAAAACGCTCGATGTTGTGATTATTTTTCGACCCCACTTTACAAATCACTATACATTGAATGACGATAACTGGTAAACAACCAGTATATTTGTTTTCAACAAATAACGTTAATTTTTTCTTCAAATATGAAGTTTATAAAACCAAAATTAAATAATGGATTAACTGATAGTTCACTCGGTTCTCTAATCCAACGTTTTAGTGGTATTCACCCACCCTTCCAAGATTACACAGTAATTAACAAAACAAGTAATATCCATCTTGTTGAAATGTTCCACGACGCCTCTATCTTATTTTTTCTTATTTTTTTTTATATATGTTTGTTTAGTTCCAACACTGATACAGCGCTTCCGGGTCAACTCGTACTTAAGTCAACTCGTACATTCATTACATTTTAGTACACATTCTAATTAATAATTAATAATTACAAATACATTTTAATTACAATTTCTAATTATTTGTTGTTTTATTTCAAACAGAAAAAGGGCCTTGCGACTGTATACGCAGAGAGGGGATCCGTCCACGCATTCGTATGGAAGCTGTTGTGTTTACCATTCCTGCCATCCGAACACATAGAACAGACGTTCGAGTTCTTGGCTGATCTGTCAGCAGACCACCAGTTGACGCCCCTCATAGACTACGTCAGACGGACTTGGTTTCGATCATCGGTGTGGACACCTGACCAGTGGTCCGTATTTGGGCAGTCCATCAGAACAAACATTGACGTTGAGGGTATGTATATATGTACATGTACTTCAATAAGCTATACCATGAAACTTTTTTTTGAAGTTCGATACTAACATTTATAAAAAGATAATATAATAGTCATTCTATAAGATACTGGATCATAGAATATATTATATCATAGACCATAGAATACGGAACATATATGGATTTATATATTTATCTTCAGGCTGGCACAGATGCCTCAATAACAAGGCAGGAAGCAAGCCGCCCTTACTGAACTTAGACTACGACGTTACAACGTTCCTGTTACAAGAGCTGTCAGCAGCAACTTCTACAGCTGTGGGAGCAGTACAATGATGGGGATCTCACCGCTACCGGTCTACTAAAGGCGGCATCTGTGGTATACAGGCCGGCGCTTACTATACCTGTCGAGTAGAAGACTTTATAGTATGCAAGTGAAAGTTACTGTAACAATAGTCAACATAGTCAACATACGAACAATGTACCAACCCATGGCCGATAATGTCTTCCTATGTGTTAGAAAGGAAACAGTGTATATATTGTATATATTGTACATTTTGTAAATATGTTTTATTAAGTTTAGTTTTCAATATTAATTTGTAACACATCTTGTTGTTGTTTTCTTTATATACGGTGATACAATCTGTTCACGGATAATGTCTTCCTGTGTGTTAGAAAGGAAACAGTGTATATATTGTACATTTTGTAAATATGTTTATTAAATTTAGTTTTCAATATTAATATGTAACACATCTTGTTGTTGTTTTCTTTATAATCACCACAAATTAAATCATGAAATCTATGAATTACTCCCATTTACAAATGAATGTAAACATCATTTTGGTCAACTCGTACTCATTTATTTTGTCATTCTATACTTAAAAATATGTATTATTTTATGTTTTATGCATATAATACAAATTTAATTACCTAAACATAAGAAATAAATAGTGAGTACGAGATGACCAATTGAAAAACAGAAATGAGTACGAGTTGACTTAAGTACGAGTTGCCTGTTACCGATACAGCTGCCTGTGTTGTCCCTTTAAGAATAAAGAATGCGATGTCGGGCCAAAATCTGGGGCATACACATGGTGTTCGCCTTTTGACGTGACTCGTACGAAATGTCGGTTACTGGGTCGTGTGATTATCTCAACCAATCGTATTGCGCAACGCAGTGGGCGCGATCTCGACGTCACACATCGCTGAAACCAAAACAAACCGAGTAGTTGTAGGCGAACATTCGTTAATTTTTTTCAATTATACCGGATATAACACAAAGTAAAGTCATATATAGTTGTCGAACGGCGTAATAGTAGCCCTAAAAAGGGTTATTATAAATACAATGGACACCACTATGAATTTTTCGTTCGCCGGGTGTGGATTTTTGGGGATTTATCACGTTGGCGTTTCGTCTTGTCTAAAGCAGCATGCACCACATCTTGTGAAACAGTGCATGTTTGCTGGGGCTAGTGCTGGTGCTATGGTGGCATGTTGTCTTATATGTGACTGTTGCTTAGGTAATGTATGATTTTAATACTTCATTATTTGTACGGAAGACGTGTACTGTACTACTCTGACAGTCGCAGTTTTGACAGGTGCTCGTCAAATTGGCAATGTGTCAACATTTGCTTGCGACTTACATAAAGTAGACCAGCAAAAGAAATCCATAGTATGTGATGTTCAAAAGATTATTTGTTCATCAAAGAGTATTTCCATCTGCTGAATGACAAATTATTGTACACGCCAAATGGACAAATTAAACCGTTGTCCAGCCCCCTGTTGTCTTTAATCTGAATGTCAGGCATTTAATTTATTTATAACTTGTTTACTTTAAAGGTACGTTGAAACATTTTATCTTGTCTACTAACAGATCAATGTGCGCAACCTGCTCAAACTGACCCATGAGGGTGTGCAGCAGTTTCAGGGCCTCCTCTGGGATTCGCAAATGGAGCCAAATGAGACAAAATAATAAAAGTGGCTATAAAAAAATGACTTTGGCGAATGTGATTGGCGAAAGAAATATCCAAAGGCAGTCATGATTGTTGTGTATTTTTTTACAGTCTCGTCATACCCCTTAATTTCCCCTGTATAATCACCTAATAACTCTGCCAAAATTAGAACCTCTTATTTCCAAGTCCAGAAGGCAACACCTGTCCTTGATGAGGTGTGAAATACACAGTACACACAGTTGGTGTTGAGTATACATATTAGGCTTTGATTATAACTGACAGGATAAAACAAACCAGTGATTAGTATAATTCTAGATAAGATTTTGTACTTGTAAACATGTACAGTATTTATTTCGAAACTGAAACATTTCCTGATTAATTAGTTTTATTTTTATATAATAGATTGAGTAAAATATTTCTTAAAATATAATGTTATGATTATAATTATTACTAACTGCTTTATTCATGGGCCATACCTCGTTTAAAGACATAAAAATAATTTCGAAAGTATTATATGCTATCTTTGAGCCAATTTTGGCTCCAATATCTCCAATTTGGTTCCAACTTTTTTCATTTGGCGAAATTGGTTGCGAAAAGGGGAAAAATGGCCAGAGGAGGCCTTGAGTTTACAGACTTCTTTAGTTGTTAAAGTGTTAGAAATCAAATATACATGTATTATCCGTATTCTTGTTTAAAACTTCTGGTTTAGTAGGTTTACACTTTTATCTTGTCAGTTCTAGTACTATTAAACGATAACAATTGTGAATTGCTAGGCCTAGGTCATAATTTTGATCCTGTGTCTTCTTCCAGTACAAAAACAGTGCAGGGTTCTTCATAAAATGTAATTTGTTTAGCGGGCCTACGCGTGTTGGACAACTATATCAGTCATTACAAAAGTTAACCTGCTACATTTATATAATGTAATTTGTAAAGTTCTTTCGTTGAATTAAGACCATTTCGATTACATGTTCGTGACAAAAGGGTGTTTTGGGGAAAATGACTGATCAGCGCTGCAGCCGGACATTGTAAACCCTGATCAGCCTGCGAGTAAATTACTCGCAGGCTGATCAGGGTTTTCAATGTCTGGCTGCAGCTATTATAGTCGTGCTTAGCGGGTTACAGGTTAACATCAAAATAAAACTATATACCTCTGGGATGAATAATTAGTGAAGAGCAGGTCTGGCAGATATGCCGGTCAACTCCTCTTGTCAGAACACGGATATGTAGTCTGTGCAGTCACAAACACCTCGCCGTGAGAATCATACTGCATATGGATTTATATAATTTATTATGTACCTTCCATACTAGACTGGCTGTCGTCCCAGTGGTTATATATATTTTTTAATATTTTGCAAACTGAATCAAAATGAAATCTAAAAATACCGAACATTTCTGGATAGCTGTAAACCAGTTTGAAGCCAATAATTCAAAGGGGACTGCAAACCATTTTATTTGATGATAGCTTGAGTTGTCTGAAATAGTATAAACATTAACAAACATAAGGTCTTAGCCAGTCTACTTCTATACAAATGTTGAAGGGTTACATCACCATATATTTACTGGCCATTTTGACAATAGAAATATAACACTAATCAATAAATGGTTGAATAACAATACTCTGTTTTGTAAACAGTCAACACTTGCATAGAATATAAAACCATATGACATGAAGTTACAGTAGGACCTCACACCAATTTACACAGTGATTATCTCACCTTTGGCAGCTGTTGCTTTGGGATATTTTTAAATAATTCCTTTTTTCGTAGAAATTGGTTCATCAATTCTCCTAATGTACAGTTTATAATTTTTCGTGGTGGGGGCCCCAGAGTTAGGGGCATTATAGTCATGGGATAATATGATTAGATGGCAACCATTGTCTGATACGCAGGAATTACACTGAAATTTATCCCAATCCCAATGGAGAATTAAAAAGAACCCGTCATTTATCCCAGAACAAAATAAAATATCTTGTCACTTAAAATTACTGTAAATTGTTAAAATATAATTGGTAATTTGTGAGTCCTTTGGGAAATATAATTGGTAATTTATATCCATTGGGATGGGAATAAAACTACTAGAAGTTAACCTGCAGCATC
Organism: Cyrtodaria siliqua; assembly: GCA_037043455.1. Classification (NCBI taxonomy): domain Eukaryota; kingdom Metazoa; phylum Mollusca; class Bivalvia; order Adapedonta; family Hiatellidae; genus Cyrtodaria; species Cyrtodaria siliqua. Next base: position 9,836 of record JAWPHD010018224.1, on the reverse strand, counting down.
AGTTGTCACATGATTTAGATTATTACAACAACTTTTATTTTTGTCCACTACATACAAATAAGCAATCACTACCCAGAGTTGTCGTTCCTTGCATCATAAGTTGCATGTAATGGCCTCCCCAGAGTTGTCGTTCCTTGCATGTAATGGCCTCTGGGAGAGATTGCCAGATAAGAATAATCATTAGATCGTCTGGGCTTTGTGTGATTTATGTAGATAAAACTTACCGATTGTTTAAATATTTAAAGTTTAAAGAACAAGGACGTTCACATTTATGTTTACCCTGTACATAGTTTTGGTTAACAATTGCCAAATTAAAGTAATGTAGTTTAGACGCAATTATTGAATGTGAACATCTGTCCGGTTATTGACAACTGGTGACGCATTGTTAATTTACTGGAGGCCCATAAATCAAAGATAATATTATTGATAATATAGCATTGTCATTTTTCTCATTCATGATTGCCTTTCCTCCTTCAATGTCAGTATGCATGGCCTTACCTGTTGAAGGGTTAAATTGTGATTGAATTGGGGTTTACAGCGCACCAATGCAAAATGGTTATATGACACCAATAATACATGTACAGTACAGCTCACGCGAAACCCACACTTTACTCTTTCATGCCGAGTGAGGAATGTACAAAACAATTACGCAGAGTTTGGATGATAAAACTACTCGGCGTGGGAATCAGCTACGCTTAAAGCTCTCGGCGTAATTACGTCACAATACTTCGCGTAGACAAACTCTGAGTTCGCCGAGTCGAAACTGCACAGGTAAAAGGTGCGAATGCATAATTATTCAATAACTTTAGAAAATAGCAAAGCAGAAGACACTTACTTTTCTTTTGGAAAAGCGGATGTGGTAAAATCTGAATGCCCGGATTATGTATACTGTGTCACAACAGTTATATTGCGATTCTTATTACCGGCTTCGCGGCAAATGAACATAAAATTCAATCAGTAATTATTATACTGAAAATTATAATTATATTTTTAAATACTCGTTACTTGTAACACATTTGTACTATTCTCCTTTTATTATAAATACATTGATGGGTTCTTTAGTCAGAAAAAACTGTAAAGAATACCGAGTCATAAACCCGTTGTGAGTGCCACCTTGTTAAAAGGTATTTACAAAGTAACATGGCCAAGGATTATGCCACATACATATGGGTATTGGGTATTTATGTCGATTGAAGAAGAAATGACTTTTGGACAACAGAAACGAACACAACTTGTGATTAAACGCAATAAAAGTTTGAAATACCTATTTGTTTCGAAATTTATTCATTGTATTCATCAGTCGTGTCAACTTTGCACAGAAAATATTGCTCTCGGCGTCTTATTTTTAGCTCGACTGATCAGAGATCAGCAGAGCTTTTGCCGTGGTGCGGCGTCCGTCGTCCGTCCGTAAACTATTTTTTGTAGCGACTACTCCTCTGAAACTACGGAATGGATTTTCATGAAACTTTACAGAAATGTTGCCCATGAAGTCTAGTTGATCCTAGCAAAAATTCATGTTGATGTGAAATCCAAGATGGCCGCCAAATCTAAAAATAGGTTTTTAAAAAACAAGTTTGTAGCGTCTACTTCTTGAAAACTCTAAGTGATATTGATATGGGAATTTTTCTAAAATGATCAGCATGACATGATGTTGGTCCTTTTCGAAAATCGTTTTGATACGACGTTAAACATGGCTGCCAGTGGCCATCTTTGTTTACATAGATTTATATAATGAAAACTTGTAGCGACTACTCCTCTGAAACTACTTCGCAGATTTTCATGAAACTCCACAGGAATGTTGCTCTTGATGTCTTATTGATCCTAGCAAAATTTCAGGTCGGCTGGAATTTCAAGATGGCCGCCACGGCTAAAAATAAATTGTCCTTAATACAAGTTTGTAGCGACTACTTCTTGAAAACTATAAGTGATATTGATATGGGACTTTTTCTAAAATGATCAGCATGACATGATGTTGGTCCTTGTCAAAAATCGTTTTGATTCGACGTTAAACATGGCTGTCAGCGGCCATCTTTGTTTACATAGAGTTATATAATGAAAACTTGTAGCGACTACTCCTCTGAAACTACTTGACGGATTTTCATGAAACTTCACAGGAATGTTGCTCTTGAAACAAGTTGTAGCGACTACTTCCTGAAATCAAAATCAGTCAGTAGAGCTTCAAGGTCATTTGACCTCATGTTTTTGTAATTTTTTCTGCCGATTGGCTTTTTCAAGCGCGCTGTCGGAAGATTTCCCCGAAAAGTTGTCGGAAAATTCAGATTTTCCCCCAATAATAATTCACCACGGGTGTGCACTCATGGTTAATTGGATTCTATGCGGAGTAACTCAGAGTGTGATCAAAACGAGGGACTCGACAATGGCGTACTTTCGCCGCGTGAATTCGCCGAGTCTTGATATGACCAAACTCGCCGAATCTAGTCAAAGTGTGGGTTTCGCGTGAGCTGTATTGTACATTATAACTTTCAGTTTACAGTGATAACGGTAAACCTTCTGCTAAGGCACTGCAAAATAGATGTAAATGGAGGGTGTGTCTGGAATGTTCATTCCTGTTGGCACCATATAACCGTTTTGTGTTGGTGCACCATTAAACTCCAATTCAATTGGGTGTGGGGTTTAGTGGCTGAATGTTTATTAGGGATTTTAGGTTAGTACTGCACATCAATACCATAATTGTAGGGCACCAGGACAGACATACTTTATACACTAATCATACACCCACTTTCACAAGGTGAAGTGGAGCTATATATATAGGAATCTTGTTGTTTGTAACGTCTCGTCGTGTCACACTTTTTTGTCCCATTGCGTGGCGTCCCGCTGTGTAACACTTTTTTATTACTAGCATTTTTCGCAGTTTTGAATGGGTTGTTCCCAAACTTAATATACTCTGGCACAAGTTCTTCAGTATTAAATAAATATAATTTATATACAGGTATGTATTATGTAACAAGTCAACCTTGCATATGCCATACATTTACATTTAATGCATCATTAACTCCCGAATACACAATAAAAACAGCATAATGCTGCAATAATAGTTCAAGGCACAGTTTTTAAACCGTCTATATAGTACTGGTCACCCTCATTAATTGAATGTTGTTTAACGGCTCATCATAGCAGTATAGGTTATTTAGAGCCACCCCAGAGAGAGGGGAAGGATGCATAGGTCACCAGGGCTTGGGAAAATCATGCCTGTGGTGCTCTTGTTTAACCCTTAACCCGATAAGCATGACTATTCATAATTTTGCATTGCCAAAATGTTGAGATTTTACCTTATTTTCACTAGGTGATAAAAGTGTGTTGGCAGAGGAAAAAAATGATAATTTTCAAGTTTAGATTTTGAATCAATTTGCATAAATGTGTATGAAATATGCAGGGTTTCAAAATAATCACACTGTAAATACCTTAATTTTAACAGTAAACTTGGTTGAACATCAAGGATAAAGACCGAGTTTATCACCTACCAGAATGTATTGTTATGTCTTATTTCTGGTCACTGATTGGTCAGTTTTTTTGAAGATGCTCTATCAGAATTATGAATAATAGCCTTTGCGTCCATTGTAAACCCACAGCCTGCGAGTTACTCGCAGGCTGATCAGGGTTTTAACTCGCAGGCTGATCTGGGCTTACAATGTCAGACTGCTGATTAGTCATTTCCCCCAAAACACCCCTTAATGTCACATAAATCATAAAATGGTATTAATTCAAAGAAAGAACAGTCCATTATATAATTATATGGAGCGGGTTAAGGGTTAAAGCGCATATACATGTATGGTCATCAGCTGATTTTAATTTGAAGTACTTGAACTTGATTTAAAAAAACTGCGTCGTTGTTTAATTTAGAGGGTGAAGTGATAAAATAATCTTAGTTTATCAAGTTTTAACAATTGAACTGTATGACTCAGTCAAGAGTTTGTTTACTTGGCATTATCTATAGGCAAATACATTATCTATAGACAAATACCAGCATATCTCTTGGAATTGAATTGAATGTTGTTTAACGGCTCATCAACACAGTGTAGATTATTTAGAGCCGCCCCAGAGAGAGGGGAAGGATACATAGGAATCCGGGAACCGTGCCCTACTCTTATTATCGAATAGATTCCTATGATTCTTTAACGTGCTCGGAGGATAGACCGATACATGGGACTGCCCGGTTTACGTCCCTATCTGACGGACGAGGCTAAGGGAAAGTGTCTTGCCCAAGAACACACCGACGAAACTCAGTGGCACCACGGAGGATTGAATCAGGGAATCAATCAAAATGAAATGAGATGAATCAATAAATAAATGGTATCATGGTTACTAAAATTTCCTTTGTATTTGCCCAGGTGTAAATCAGGTAATTGAAAATACAGTGTAATACCTGTCAAAATAACTGATCAGTGTACAAAAGTAATAGATAGAGTATGGTCTCATGAAGTTGGTTGATTTAAACATCTGAGTATAACTATAAGTCGACCAACGAGATGAGACCATACTCTATTTGTTTTGTAGCATGTCCATTTCATCTGTCTGCTATACTCTTAACTTCCGATAACTGGAAGTTGTAGAATGGTTGCTTACTTTGTGTTTGCACAGTTGTAAATCATTAAATTAAAAATAACAAGTGTCAAGTATGACTGGTGTACTCTAACAGTAATTATCAGTTATCGAAAGTTAAGAGTAAGGCAGACAGATAAAATGGACATGTATCTAAAACTAGTATGGTCTCATCTCATTGGTAGATTTAAACACCTTGATGAGACCATTTATTCGCTGTCTGTTACTTAGAGTACACCCGTCATTCTGGCAGGTTTATTTTCATTTAAATGATTTACAACTGTGCAAAGACAGGAAATGTCAGCCATGCTACAATTTCAATTAGATGATCTCCAACTGTACACATATAAAGGAAATGTCAGCGACCATGCTACAGTTTCAGTTAAATGATTTCCAACTGTGCAAATACAAAGGAAATGCCAGAGGCCATGCTGCAAATCTCTATATAAGAAACAGTGAGATGAAATACACATGTATCTATTTTAATGAAACTTTGTATACATTTTCCAGGTGACTGTACAACATTCACGCTGCGTCTTGCCACGAAAGCACGATCATACTCGATTGGACCTTTACATCCAAGCTTCAAGATAACCAAGATCCTGCGAGAAGCCTTGCGTGAAGTTCTTCCCAGCAATGCCCATGAGATCGCAACTGGAAAACTTTTCATTTCATTGACACGGGTCAGCGATAGGAAAAATGTTGTGGTGTCAGAATATAACTCAAAAGAGGAGCTTATACAGGTTTGTCTACAAAGTTTGTACATCAGCTGGTGGGATCACTTTGGTCAACAAGTCCGGGATAATTGTATTCTCTTGCATTCTTCCCTTCAAAATGAAGTCAAACAAATATTATTGTATGTATTATTTTTCAACCATTTAAAAAGAAAACGAAAAAAACTTTCATTTCGAAATAAATGTAACATAGTGCATCAGGGTCTTTTTAACAGACCTCCATGGTCAAGGGGTTAATGACGTCGCTATGGGTGGAATCCCACAGGGAATTTCAAGTGAGGAAGTCGATTCTTACGATTGGCGGGAGGTGTACAATACTGGTTCTTCCCAGGAAACGTGGGTGGTCTGCCTCCACAACAAAAATAAACAAATAATAAAATTGACTATCATAAATAACCCTATATAAAACACCATACAAACAAACTTTTTACCAGTTTTGGAGAAGAGGTCTTTTGCTCTAAATTTAGGGGAATAAATGATGAATGAAATTTCCAGAGGTAAGTTAAAAAAAGTTTTTTGACAAAACATCTGGTTAAATCGACAGTTAAATTGCTGTTTTGACAAATATGTGTAAGATCTAATGACAAGATATAATTAGTGTGGTGTTGACTATCTAAGACAAACAAGCGATGTACTTGATCATGAGGAACAAGCGATGTGCTTGAAGACATACATTATGTTTTACATAACATTTACTTCGTGTAAATCTCACCGCTGCGGATTTGAATCCCACTGGGAGCTCAACTTGTAAGTGAGGAAATGGCGATTCTTACAGACGGCGGGAGGTGTACAGTACTGGTTATACTGGTCTGTCTCCGCCACAAAAAAAAGATCGTTGTATATAACCTCAAGGTTTAACCTTACATGTGTTGAAAATGACGTAAAACACCATATAAACAAACAAAACTTTGTAACACCAGATTTGTGGCTGGAACCCTAAAATATACTTTGAATGATCAAATAAAGTTTTTTGCACTACCATCTTGGCTAACACAATCATCATGGTCCATACACAATTTGAAAGTACATGTATATTAATAACACAGCATCGCTAGCATGTAAAGTATTTTATTATTTACAGTCTAGTACATTTCATGTCCGATTAGATAAAAAGTATTTATAGAAACCAAGGTTCGCACAGCCTTAAAAAGTCCTTAAATTTCAGAAGTAGCCTTTAAAGTCCTTAAATCGACTCCAGCCTTAAAAAGTCCTTAAATTTTGACAAAATATCATTAAAGGTCCTTGAATTTCATAATCAGTCGATTAATTATACAAGAGGAATAATATCTGACGTAGTTTAAAAAAATCGGGGGGAAAAATATCGGGGTGGGGGTGGGGAAATTGGCGATATTTTAATCATTGCCGGTAATAGAATAACATTCGTGCACCTGTTTGGTATCTCAGTCTTAGACTGCTACACAGCGTTTAAATATAAGTATGTATATGTATGAGTGAAACGGTACATGCACAGTGAAGCAGTCTAATCTCTACCGCTGTATCCGGTTATATGAATCTGCTGATTTCATTGGATATCGTACTTCTACAAACCAATCACTGTTGCCGGTTACACTTGGGTTGTTTCTCTTATCAAATTGCACATGGCCCCCATTCATTGAAAAATCAATCATGCCTGGCAAATGTTTGTGTTATAAGTGGTTGAGTGAAATCAGGGAGACAAGCACAAAGCGTACTGCGGATGTTGTCGCAAGTCGATAGATTTAGGTAAAATGGGGGGAAAGCGCGATTAAATCTGACGCTTAAAGCGAAAGACATGTATTTAACTCGAAAACTCTCGAGTCCCCAACTTTAGGTAATTTCTTCATGAAAAAAGAGTACGAAAACAGATGCAGTGGAAATGAAAAGTGTTGACGACATTCTGACATTTAAATGACTCAGCCCCACTGCAAATAGCAGGTCCATAAAAATTGGTTATTAGGGCCTTAAAAGGCCTTAAAAAGTCCTTAAATTTCATAATGATAATTCTGTATGAACCAAGGAATCAAACACATATCTAATCAGAGCTGCCTCACTAATTTCTGTACTCAAGAGACAAACGATGCAGTTCTTACAAACAATAGAATTTCCGCATCTATTTTTGTAAAGCATTATAAATAATGTCATGAACGTTGAAAGTTGTCGCTGGTAATATTTCTGCTGGCTGTTACTACTTCATTGTTTTGTTTTCAGAATTTGTGTTTACCGGTATACAACCGTATAAACTGCCCCCTGGGGGGCTTTGTAATTTACAAAAGTTTATTTTTTTTTAAAAACATTACTATACCTTTAAAATGCTTGTGGGGAGGTATTTTTTAAATTAATAGACCTCAAGTCAGGCTATCAGCAAGGCAAGGGTATTTTCTCTAAACATAATAATTTGTGTAAAACAAAAATATATAGAGGTGGTGTACTGTATATCCCCCCAATTAAATTCCCTTGATTAATCGCCTACCCGGTTTTGAAGGACAATTAAAGGCTTAATGTAATTCAGTTGTGAAAGGCATCTGATAAGTTACATTCGTTGTATTATATATAGTGATTTACATAATTTGTACACGTTGTTGGCAATGTATTTGATAGATTAACTCAGATTAGTTAATTATTGTAATAGTGACTGTTCAGACTATATAAAATCATATGATATGTATTGTTACCTTATATATATTTACTTATTATTATACCTCCATTTTTGGGCATTTGTTTGATTTACATATATATCTGTATATATTTACAATAATTTTTAATTAATACTTCATTTCTTCATCTTTCCTCAGTTTTTGCGCGATCAATAGGACCTATTTATGTGTCTGCGTGCGTTAAAATCCACAATTCAATTCATTCGGTCTTGTGATTTTCTTCAATTAGAAAGTCCCTTTATCATGACGAAAAAAGCAACCATACTTTTGGCATTGGAAATAGACAGAATAAAGGCCCGCAAAAAAACAACTATCCGCTGCTTTTTTACTATTAAAATGGTTTATTTTACCTTCTGTTTTCAGGCTCTGCTATGCAGTGGACCATGTTCCACTTTATTCGGGCCTGGTCCCACCGTCTTACAGAGGAGTGGTTGCGTTGATATCAGTTGTCTTTCATTTATCATACTGTTTTGCCAAAGTTTATTGTTTTGTTATAGAGTATGGCTCGTCAAGTTGGTTGATATAAACATTTGAGCATGGGTGTATAGCCCATAAAGGGGTTCCTAATCAACCAAGAGTGATAGGCATACTCTATTTGTCTGTAGCATGTCCATTTTCATCTATGGGCCAGTATTACATAACCTAAGGATAAGTAAACAGATAATGGTCCCTTTGATGTTCGGTTGATTAAATTATTATGAGGGGTGTAGCATGTTCTTTTCATGCTCCTGCCAAACCCTCTTACTTCCGATAGCTAGGTAGTTAGAGGGCACCAGTCATTCTCAGGGCTCGACTTTAACTTTATGGACAAGTCTACCCATAGGCAAGTTAACTCCTGAAAATTTACATGCCCTATTGCCAGTCAGTTTGGTTGGTTGCCAAATTATTTAGGACACAGTGTTTTTTTTTTATAAGGATATACTATTTAATTGTACGCTATTGATACAAAACAAATACCATATCACTATCGTAGTTATAGAAACAAAAGCGCAATAAGAATAAGGAATATCCAATTGTTTATCAAATTCAAGCGTAATTTGTATTTGTAGTAACTAAATGTTTGTTCCGTGTCAACAAACAATAGTCTTAAACAATCTTGATCAGCGGATTTTGTTCACCCTTTGGGAATAGTTCACAGGTACCCATTCAATTGGGAAAATTCGCGTTGGTTTGCCTTTAATTTGGTATTTTCCACTATCACACAAATAAATATTGTATGGCTTAAATACTTTGCAATCACATTACCATGTATATATACATTATCTTGTAGTGTTTCATTAAGTGTTTCATACCCTCTCCTAAAAGAATATATTTTCCCCCAGTCTTCTGTTTAAAGTTTTTGTAAATATTTTTGTAAATTTTTAAAAACACAGACCGTAAATGATGCAAGGTGTAATGTCACTCTCGACCACCTCGTACATCAATTGGACGGGGAGAATAATACTTTTGGAGAACAGGACAAAAAAAAAAAAAAAAAAAAAAATGTATGTGTTGGAGGTTACATATACATTGTAAATAGGGTAATTATACAGGATGCAAGAAGCTTTTTTTAACGTAGGATTCGAACAACAATATACAAGAGGACAGTGTACAAGAAGCTTTTATTATTCCCCGCTTTCACAAAGTGAAGTGGGGTTGTATAGGAATCACATTGTCCCGTAACGCACTTCCTTCACCTAATTTTTTTTTGTCACTGTCCCTTAACACATTTCAGTACTTGCATTCCTCAAACAGTTTTGTATGGTTGTTCCCAAACTCATATAGCACGTAACAACTGTTGTCGAGGGGCTTTCTTAAGATATTTAAGTTTGGCCGCAATAACCATCTTAAAAAAACAATACTTTTTCTTTAGGAAATGAACCGATTTACATATGTTATGTATGTTAAAATCCATTGCTGAAGTCAATGC
>JAWPHD010018223.1:0-40873 GCA_037043455.1 Cyrtodaria siliqua | reverse complement strand
GTCAACGCAAGTATGTTAATAGTTATTAATATTTCTGATACAGTTGTTTGTTTATGAACCTCTTGGTTGAACATTGAAAAATGTTAAGAAAACGTTGACAATTTTGACATCGTTAATTGTCCCCATTTAGGCGGCAATGTTACATATTGTTACATAATTAGGGGAGTGTTCCAATGTTTAAATTGTTGCTGTCACAAAGTTAATATTCACGGATATATGACCGGCAAAATAAACAAACACAAATCAAATGTCCAGTACTTATTGTTTTATTTCAGTTTCTTAAAACCACAGATTTCTTTCACATATTATATTTTCTGATTATATTTCTTCAAGTAGGAAAATTACAAATCTAAAAACACACAGGTATATTGTTAAATAGTTCTCTCTCTCTCAAGTAGTTTTCCAAATTCTTTCGATAGGGTTTTTCTGTAAAATTCACCAACAATATTACGAATTCCCAAAAATGTAAATGATTCCAAAAGTGCTAAGTCCAAAAGATCAAGATTAAGCCAAATATCAAGATCAGTACTCCAGCTCTCTTTTCTTTTTTTCTCTATCTTTTTTTCTCTATATTTTTCCATATCTCCCCTAACAATGAAAGTGACTACACTTATATACCCTTCTTCAGAAGTCCAACCAATCAAAAAGTCTATAGATAAACAATGCTTCAACATCAACGTGTTGGTTTTTGTTGAAACAACAAAATGGAACCAGTTTAAACGGATAAGCCAACTGTTGCACTTAACATCAACGACTGACCCTTCAACGTGCATGCTTCAGGTCTCACTATGCACTTATCTCCCTTGCATGTGCACTGTGTTATACCGTACCCTGGATATTGCTATGTGGTCATATACCACTATTGCATTTTACATAGGGTTACATTATAGCCTTTTGGCCCTAAACCACATTTTACATACCCAAGGGAACCTTTTAGGCTACTTTATTTTCAAGAACTATCCTAGACACACTTAAAAAAGTGAAAATAATTGGGGGTTTTGTAATGCTTTCACCTACTTTCGGTTTGATGAAGGTGCTGACCGTCGGGCTCGCAGCAAATAAATGTGAATTTCTGACAATTTACTATACCTGCAATTTTCTCAATAAAATAGCCCAGATGCAAGAACAAATACAGTTTGTTTTTTTTTTATCACCTAAACATATTATTTTGACATTTTATGTACATCAGTTACGATTAAGGCAATTCTACCCAATCACAAAATAGCTCTTTCGAAAAAAATATACCCTAATACACCCCTATACTTTTTTCAGCCAATCAGTATCCCCAAAACAATAGTGGTATATGACCATGTACAGCGAGTATTGGTGAGTATTATCATTGGATTTCGCGACGCCGGAGATCGAACGAGGGTAAGTTCAGTTTCAATTTTTAGTGTTTTTGAGTTTGTTTGATATAAATTTAATAAAAAATTAAATCATTTGATCATTTTCCTAGACCCTGAAAACCCGAAAATGTTTCGATATTGCTTAAAAAGGTAATAAGAAGGCAAAACTCGGCTCTTTACTCACGCAATAAATAAACTAGGGTCTGTCAAATTTGATTTTTTTGTTTATATTCTTCCGTAAACGAAAAACTTGAATCGAGCAAATTGTGATCCCGGCATCAGAGTTTATGTTGTAAATGTTTAATCAACAAAGGAATCACAGATAACAGTGCATTTATATAATAAATATGCATGTCAGTGTACCGAGAATTGTTTTGGTGTTGCTCGCCGGTGTCACGAGTATTGCTTTCAAGTGTATCGAGTATTGGCCATTAATATTGAGTAAATGCAAGGAGTACCTACAGAGTATATACCACATTCAATGTTAAATATAAATTATTGTGTATACTTATTTACAGTGTATATGCATTTTCGGGTTTTAAGGGACTAATAAAATGATCAAATGATTTAATTTTTTATCAAATGTATATCAAACAAACTCAAAAACACTAAAAATTGAAACTGAACTTACCCTCGTTCGATCTCCGGCGTCGCGAAATCCAATGATAATACTCACCAATATTCACTGTATCACGAGCAATAAACGTTTGCATATTGTAAAATTAAAACATTTAATAGGTAGTTTTAAACATTTTTAATTGTCAAAATACCCGTTGTAAAATACCGCTAATATAAATTTTCCAATCGCTTAATGGAATTAATGCGTGACCAGGTTATGATCATCAGAGAGGTAGCGTCTCTGATCATCTCGTGTTCGACAGCACATTGTATAATAGACATCCATCGTGTATAAGGATAGCATTTTTAGATATTTATATTTCAAGTTTTGCAAACACTTGATTCAATTAGATTGAGGAGGACTTATTGTGTCTTAATGGAGTTTATATAGTCGAAACAAAATGTTAAGAAACTCTAAAATTAAATGTTCTGTAGGACTTTTTTTCTTCTTTTTTTACATCGCAACTTTTTTTAATCAGCAATATCTGACGTCCGTACAATATGAGTTTTGCATATTTGTATTTAGTATAAATACTTCAATGATAGTTCAGTTATAACGAGTTACTAAAGAATGAATGAATGAATGAATGAATGAATGTTGCTTTACGGCACGTCGACACAAAAATAGGTCATATTGTGCGCTAAAAACGATGAAGCGTGGAGGAATGAAGTAGTAATTAAAAATAATGTAACATAAAGATAAAACAATCTACAAATAAGGGATGATAAGGTAGCCCAAAAAACAACTATGTATATATGTAAATCAACAAATGCCTTACTAGTTGTCTTACATAAATATGCATAAGATGTTTAGCAAAGCACAATATAATAACATCCCAGATGCAAAATAATTTCGTCCTATTCATATTGAAAACCTCCTTGCAAGAATCTAGCTGAGGATTGTTCCAATATAGCGTCAATTCAAACAAAAGATTATTTTCGTTTTCGGTTTCTTTCTGTGTTTATAATGGTTTGTCTATTTATTTGTGTTTATTTCGTATATATTTTGAAATTGCTACTCGTCTCGTTATATTTCTTTTAGAAAATCATGAGTGAAAACATGTTAGAATACGAATGCATGTACATATTTATGTGTTTGTTGTTTAACGTCCCTTTTAACAATCGTTAAGTCGTAGTACGACTAAAGAGAAACTAAACAGAAAGCCACTTTCCTCCAAATATTCCCATAACCCATCATCCTATGAATGGCCTCGTTTTCGTTTACAAACAATTCATCGAAGTGACAAATTCCTACGTATCTGAATTACTACCAACTCTCGAAGTCTAGATACGTATAAGTAATGTCTGTTGTAAACCTATACTCGATATTAAGGATCATCCGAGATAGTGTTATCATGATAAAGTGTTAAGCAAATATTGTCCTCCCGATCAGTTTGTTAGAGGAGATTGTGTCCACAACCGAAGGCGATTTTGTCCACTTACCTAAACCTAGTGAAGTGGATATTGTCCGTAGAGAAGTATTACTCCATGTAGGACACAACCACGAGCAACTTAATCTTCGAGATAGCCTTTTCCGAACTCAAGAGAGATTCATACGGAAACGTATGGTGTCAGAATGTCGAATTTATCTCTGTTTAGCGACTTTAGTTCAGAAATAAAACATTTATCGGATTCATAATTTATTCGGGAAAGCCATCAATAACCAGAATCGTACTGACTGTAAAATAAGAATGATCATAACAAGTGTTCTTCATTTTCAATACGTATACGCGATTTTAAGATAAAATATTAACTACTCAGTATTACAGCATTTGTATGCAAACATCTTCTGGTACCTCTCATGAACAGACTCGGTACAACTGAGTCTGCTACTTTACTATCTTGTTTGTGTTTGTTGATTCCAAAGGATCCCCTTTTCAGTATTTATCTTTATTGTATGAGTATTCAGCAATATTCCTTTTTTGTAATTTATGTTATATATGATCAAAATAAAATCTTGAATAAAAGACTGCCAAGCATTTTTTTTATTCCATTTATTATCATTGATATTTTAGCCTTTGCATTTATTGTTGACATGTTCCGCAATACCATTTCCATGATAATAATACCATTTCCATAATGATTGTATAATACACCTAAATGTTCAATGAACGTGCTCTGTATCAAATAGCACCGGCCTTACCTTTTAAATGCATAAACAACTGGTCTGAAAAGCATGGTGCTTGCTTTATATCTCAGTAGATTTCATGCTGCTAAATAATATATAGGATCAAGGGCCTTAATGCATATTGGATCTAGTGAATGTATTTGTTGTACAAGTGTATGAGTATCTATGTCAATGAGACGCTTTGTACCAAATTCAAATACTATTTATGATCTATGATGTAGTTTTGTAATTGTCAGATTTGGAAGGCCTGACGACATTTATATAAATTTGAATTATAATTGTAAACGGTATTGACAAGAAGTTGGATGAACATTAAGTCACACTTGGATGACAATAAAATAAGAAAGCAGGACCAGTATAACATAAAAACATATATATTGATGTGTACTTTATCTTTACTGTTTGTATTGCTGTTCACGTTAGCTTTCCCATTTTCTCAAATTGTACAGCAACTACTTTTAAACCAATATGTACGGAATCCTGTTCGTGCCATATTAGAACCTCGTGTTTTAGGGGCGAAAACACATACACGCGAGGATGATTAACGGGTTTTCGCCCTAGTAATTGAACGCGAAAACTCGACGATTTGCGTGAAAACGTGACGCGAAAACCCATTAATCATTATCGTGTTTTCGTGTTAAATTTCGTAGTTTGCTATCAAATTTGTCAGGTCGAAAACACGAAAACACGAGATTTTAGATTTAAAACATCAGGACCATTTTGCCGAGTACATAATTATGACTGTGTGACTGGCGGGAAATGCGTAAGGTGATATTGTAAACAACGATGTATATTTAGTCCCGTATATTTGTCTCGGCAAAATAATCTCCCGTCAAAATCGTCCTGGGGCGAAAACGCGAGGTTTAAAATCTAAAATTTCGTGTTTTCGTGTTTTCGACCTGCCAGATTTTATAGCAAACTACGAAATTTTACTCGAAAACACGACGATGATTAACGGGTTTTCGCGCAAAACGTCGAGTTGTCGCGTTTTCGCGTTCAATTACTAGGGCGAAAACCCGTTAATTATCCTCGCGTTTTCGTGTTTTCGCTCCGAAAACACGAGGTTCTAATATGGCACGAACAGGATTCCGTAAATATGGATATAAAAATCGAACAGGAAAAGTAGATTCAAGTACGGCAGTCAACCACAAACACACACAGAAACAAAGAACAACTTTAAAGATGAACAAAATGCCAAATTAGACATCACAAACACAAAAGGGTTGACAATAGGCTATCGCCTTGGAACGGACAGTGGCAAAAAAAGGCCGCTGGGTGTTTAAACCAGGTTCTGGGGTGCACCAAACATCACACTTACCCTACTGTCATCCCAATAAATCGGGACAGTGTAAATAAAGAAATCCCCGCCATGAACTATTCTCTAACCAACAAGGCAGCATTAACAGGCAATGTGAGTAAAATACAAAGATGCTCGTGTATATATAATATAAAAAAATCAATAGCCTATAGAACTCCGATTCAGTTGCAAAACATCATTTCATTGTAATCTGTGGTGGGGGCGTTCGTGGCCGAGTAGTTAACGTCTCTGACATGAAATCACTTGCCCCTCACCGCTGTAGGTTCGATCCCTCAGGGGCCTAGGAATCTTTATGTGAGGAAGCTATCCAGCTGGCTTGCGGAACGTCGGTGGTTCTACCCAGGTGCCCGCCCGTGCACGAAAATTTCCCGGAGGGGCACCTGGTGTCTTCCTCCACCAATGGAAGCTGGAAAGTCGCCATATGACCTTAGCTGTTGGTGCGGCTGTAAAATCCAATTCAATCAATAATCTGTGGTGATATAATGTGGAGAAAGCGCACTAAATTGTGCTTAAACAAAACAAAAAGGAGTAAAATATTGCGCATTTAAAGTTAAGCGGTGGACTTTAGCACGATAATTTTACAAACGGTAAGTAAGAAAACAACGAGGAATATATTAATAGCTGTAGTAGCCGAGAAATCCTGATATTTTCTGCGTTCCGTACACTTTATTTTAATGGAATTGGTTCAGTATTTAAAAGGTTACGCGGAAAAATCTTACCTGAATTGGGAAGAAAAAACTCGATTTCCTGTTCACTTACCGAAAATGTGCACCTGCTAAACAGTCGACTCCCGACCGTGTTGCAAAAAACACTGGTCAAAATATTTTAAAAGCTCTTGAGAAGAAGATTTGTTAAAGTTGTTCCTATAATACTCTAAATAAAATCATTTGGCCCCAGAGTCGAGGCATATTTTACCCAGAGACGTTATTTGTGCCAACTTTCGTGTCAATGAGTTGTTCTTGCAAAAAAAAACGGATGCCTTAGGCCAAGCAGTTTCTGATGATAAGTTGTGTAGAACTTTCCCTGTACGACTCCAAATACAAATACGTGTCCCTCAGCCAGGTGATATTTATATCAAGTGGAATGCATTTGAACAAACTTGATATATCACACATGATAAGAATCCTTTCTGTAAGACTATTGCCAAACGTGCTCAGTGGTTCTTGAATAGAACGTACGTTAAAGAGTTTCCTATATAACTCTATATAAATGCATGTTTAAGACCCAGGGCAAAGCCATTCTTTCTTTACTCCAAAGATTTCATTGGTAAAAGGTTGTTTCCCTTCTTCAATGAGATGTTTCATGCAAATAAATGTATAAGCCATAGGCCAAACAATTTCTGGTCAGAATATTTTTAGAAAGGGGATAAACCAATTTCAAAAGCAACAATGTCAAAATATGTTTAACCGTTTGTAAAAACCTCCAATGTAAAAGTTAACGTAAACGTAAAAATGGTCACAAATGTAAAAATGTCGTAACGCTAAATGTAAATCAAAGTACCGAAGGTACTGAGAGCATGGTGAACTATGATTTTGCGCATCCATGAAATGGAGGGTTTCTTTCCAATCTTGCATGCCATGGATGGACTGAAAATGTGTCAACTCTTCTTAATAATAATACATCATTGCATTGTTTAATGTAACTGGAAGTAAGGCGATTAAAACAAGAGAAGGTAAGGTATATACGGGAATAAAGAAGGGAACAAAAGGAATGATTGGTTATAATGAAAATTAGTCTCCGAAACGCTTCATCATATCTGAACCATATCTTCACAGGTGTTAAAGTGTATCAAAAAACATCACCTGTCATCACCTGTCACAGTTTGAGTCATTAGAAATGAATATAGCGTCAAAAAGGTCAAGACAGCTAATTTTGCCAATTCAAGGGGAGGTAATTCATCAACCCTTTGACCAACATAGCTGAATTAAAATAGGAAACAACCTTGCATTTATATCGACCTACTATGCAAGTATGATTAAAATCAAATGAACACGAATGTAGTCTGAAAGACAGCCATATACCCCCACTGCACAAAGATTTATAATATACAAATTTAAACATGGAATGTCACTGTAAAGTGACACATTCTCCCTGAAGTTTCCTTGTTCCAAAAAGTGTGACCTTCAACTAAAATAACATATGTTTTACACACAACTTGTAGTAGAGACATACACATATACAAAACATAACTTATAAATCTTTGTGCTCATTTGATTTTAATCTCACAACTCGGAGTATCCCTGGTCTCGGGATACCGTTGTTATGTATTCTCACAACTAGGAATACCACTGGTCTCGGGATACCGTTGTAGTTCATTCTCACAACTCGGAGTACCACTGGTCTCGGGAGACCGTTGTAGTTCATTCTCACAACTCGGAGTACCACTGGTCGCGGGATACCGTTGTAGTTCATTCTCACAACTCGGAGTACCACTGGTCTCGGGATACCGTTGTAGTTCATTCTCACAACTCGGAGTACCACTGGTCTCGGGATACCGTTGTGATTTAATCTCACAACTCGAAGTGAACATGATGTTCATACACAATTATTTCGTTGTTATTTTTTTCAACCATGTATGTGAACATTATGTGAAGGCCCGGGCCTTTTGGCCTAATAGGTAGCTACTCTACTGAGAATTTCACGATTCATATCCCTACTTGTAATTTTTACGTGGATTTTTTTTAAGTCGACAAATCGTTTGTTGACAATAATCACCAAAGTCACGGTAAATTCCGTTTACTACCTCAGGCCTAAACAAGAAAGTGTTTTGTTTCCTGTCACCCAACCGAATCGCCGTTTTTACCCACCGACATAACGACTTTTCACCCCTTAACAGAGTATAATTCAATCAGTTTGCATGTAATTTTAAAATTGTAATAAAAGGTAACATATTTGTGTTTAGATCTACTCTTGTTTGTGTAATGTATATCTCTCAATGCTACAGTCATACGTTCGAGTCCCGCTTGTTCCACGTTTGCACATTGAAGAATGTTTGACAGCTACTCACTAACGCGCGTCAGGACTGTGGTTCTACGAGTTTGTTTCAAAACAGATGAGGTCTACCTCTACCTCTACCAAATTGACGCATAGATAAAAGCCATAAACTTCTTTAAAAAAATCCCCCCACTCTCCACACACACACAATTTGTTTTCCGACTTAAGTCTTAAAGGGAGTACATCAGGCTTTTATGGGGGTCTAGGTGTCCGATTTAAAATTGACAAATATTAATACTTTTTATTCTACATGACCAAAACATAATGAGCCTACAAAATATTTTATTTGCAAAGAAATTCATTCTGCACAGTAATACGTGCTTTCCTAGGTGACGCACCAGGGTTAATTTCAGCACATCACGTGTGATTCCACCCTAGCTATATGGTGTTCTGAAACTTTAGACATTAACAAAATGGTTTTAGCTTCACATTTTGATTGATAGTGTTTTATATCGTGAACTGGAACAATTTTATAATTTAAGATGTTTCTAGAAAAATCATGATGTACCACTTTTAAGACCATTGGGCATGAATTAAACAAACTTTTTTACATAAAAAAACAACATAATTAGAATAAAGAAATCTGGGTTTTGCTCAAATTCGAACCCATCCCGCTCGCTTTATAACTTTCTGGGACTGCCGCTCTCCCGACTGAGCTACCAATCCTTTACAAGTTTAGATGAACTATAATGGACTTATTCTAAAACCGGAGTGTCCAAATAGACCCGAAGTCTAAAAATAGTCACTCGGGATCAAATGACGTCACATATATTGTTGATTTGCAATCGGTCTCGCCAACACGTTCAGAATTATTTTACTACCGAATCAGTTTTTAACTTCATAGCAAGGGAGGTAAAAACTTAAGAATATTACACAGCGTACTGCAAACTTTGAAAGTAAGCTAAATTGGCAGCAACAACTTTTTACAAAGGATAGTAGCTTATGCGATAACCATTACTGACCAAACCTATAAAACATTATATGAAGACTATAAAGGCCATGTATATTTCTTAAATATATAAATCCAAGAAAGATTGAAGATATGCGTTTGATGGTGTTGCAAGGGAAATAAATTATAAAAATAACTGGTTACAAATCTCATTACACTATCCTAGGAGAACAATACAGCGTATGAATACATTTTATATGCAAGATCACGTGATGAGCACGTGATGATGATGATTGATCTATTTATAGAACGCACAGCAAAACGATGGAACAATAGATGAAATAGCTACATAAACAATCTTTAACTTAAACAATGTATCGAGGAAATTATTTGAAATTTCTAAATGACACTACCTTATTTGTGTCCGCACTAGAAAAGAAGAAACACTTGTTAAAATATGGGTCTTTTTTTCAGGCAATGCGTCGATTCATCAGAGAGGCTGTAGTTAGGATTCGTGAAAAAAACATGGTAACTATAGCTTGGTTTTTTTTTTGTTTTTTTTTTTTTTTTTTTTTTTTGGAATTCACCAGCCAGTCTTCAAACTATTCTTAGACTTGAGCTCATGTACTCAAATTTCGTTCACAAATATTCCAATGACCTTCAAAGATAAACAATCGTAGGAAGTTGGTATTTATTAGTATGCATCATATTTATACATAGCAGCTTGTTATGAATGTTTATACTTATAAATATTTGTGGTTGAAATTTGCATACTTGTGCTTAAGTCTAAGAATATTCTCAAGAATTATTGGTGAATCCCAGGCCTGGTCACAAACGTAAAATCTGGTCACCCTAAAGGTAAAACAAAAAAGACGCTAAATGTAAACAAAACTCTTTACCCACAAATGTAAAAAAAGTGAAAACGACAAATGTAAAAACTTGTTTTGATTATTGATACAATTGAATTGAATAGAATTGAATGTTGTTTAACGGCTCATCAACACAGTATATGTTATTGATACAAGAAACAGTAAATACTATACCGATAACATGATTGCTGTTTTGGTATATGAAGTATATTTCGTATAATAAAGAGTATTAAAGACAGTTATAAGTAATAATTAAAATAAAGAGATAGAAGTACGAAGCTACTTGTGTTTCAGGGAGCGTTACATAATTACATCACGTCTTCATTTTCTATAGTTCAGTGGTGGTCGAAGAAGTAAAATTGTATAGACCACTATTATTTAATTTCCATGTATGATAGGGATAACAGACAATGATTTCCACAAATATTGTAACAGCTTACACGTGACAGTTTACATTAAAGGGACACTTGCCAATTCTGGACTTCATATTCTTATATCGGATTTTAAAGAAATACCGGATCTAATTTATGTGTATTATTTGTCATTGTACTATTTGAATTAATTTGTAGATTATATTTTAAAAAGTGTGGTTCTGGTTTTGCAATTTCTTTCTTGTAACATTTTACTCGCAACAATTTCCATATACACCGTATTCGCCGAACTCCAGATCGAGAGGTCGTGGGTTCGATTCTCGCCGCGGCCACGTTATTTATCCTTGAGCAAGATAATTAATCCACATTGCTTAGTACTGGTTCTACCTAGGAAGCCATCGAGAGTGATTAATCTAAGTTGCAATAACTTGTTTCTCAATCGATGTAAAATAAATATGTTTAAACTATACAGTAATGACCTTGAAAGTTGACCTACTGACCTAAAACAACAACCATACGATTCGTTTACTCACCAAGGTTACTTATGAAGCTTGAAGAGTGGGTGTTACAGTGCTGAAGTTATCGCACGGATATATATGTAAAATGGGGGTCCTGTGGTATTTTTGAGTTGCCGAAAATACCACAGGAAATTTTTAATTTTTTTAAACACACCTATCTACAAATCAGCATGAAATGCTGATTTTGCTTGTTATTTTTTGATTTTGCCCAAATATTTCATGAAATGGTGATTTTACTTGATTTATTAAAACTTTTTTAAAATAAGGGTAGTGAAGATTGCAAGTTTAATTTTTTTTATAAGTTATCAAAATTATAAAATGTTTCTTTAATACAAAACAAATTTGTTGATTTGTTATTAAAATTACATTTAAATTAATAATTTTCTGACCTTGAATACAAAGGTGGTGGATCGTACTCATACACATTACTAAAACAATTTATTACACACTTTTTAGACTTTTATGTAAGGTTGCCATTGCTTCTTTTCTTCCCTGCTCCACTAGTTCTTTTTTTTGAGCTTCACTTATTTTAGCCTTTTTTTGTTTTGTGTCTTCTTTTAAACTATAATATTTATCTAACTCATCTATAATCATCTTAAACTCTTGATCAGATATTTGTGCATCACTCAACGCTTTTGATATTAACTGCTTTATACTATTTAACTTAGCCTCTGCCAAAGTTTTTATTTCATGATGTTTTTGAGCTTTTACATTAAGCTTGCGTCTGATAAAATTAACACAAACACCTGTAGCTCCACATATTATTGCTGCTATTTCCAAAGGTAACAAAACTGGAATAACAAATCCAATCCCAGCCATAATAACACCTGCTGATATCAAGGTAGTGTCAATTCCATCTGTAATATTAATACCACGTTTATATTTTTTATAAAGTGACTGACGTATATCTTGTTCTGTTATTAACTTTTTTTCAATTTCTGAAATCTTTTGTAATCTATAATTTTGTCCGTTTTCCACTGAATTTTCCACTGGCAAATCAGGATATATACTTGGTGCCGTTGGTTGCTTCGGCATTTTTTATTAATAAATAAAAAATTAAATTAATTCAATTAATAATGATGCCACCGTATTTACAGCTGTAGCGTTGGCAACCTTGCATACAAAGTTAACAACAGAACCAGCGCCAATCTCTAAAGGTTTATCAAAGTTATCATGATTGCGTGGAATGATGTGAAGCGTTATACCATAATTTGGTTGTTCAACACCATTGACAGAAACTATTACAGTTACGTCACCAACTAATCGTTCACATGCTAAACCTATTCCCATAATCCGTCCACGGCGTGTCATTACATGCCCCACATTTTTTTCTGCCCCGCCGTTACCAAATGAGAGTATTCTGTTTGATACAAGTGCGCCCTTAGCCTCTGCAAATATTGTTATAATCCCATATTTAAGATTATCAACTCTATTTTTTAAATGATTAAACTGGTCAACAAAAGGCAAAATGTGATTATATAAATTTTTAACATCACCTATTAAAAGCTCTAATACGTCTATTGTAATTCTTGTTGGTCCATATATACTCATTGTTTTTTTTTATAAATTTTTTTTTTTTAAAATAATTTCTAAAACACAACTCATAGGCAAACCGTGATTATCTATTTTGTTGCCATACTCATCTCTGACTTCTATTTTCAATTCAGTAATTGCACCATTCATAAGACAGTGATATTCAGGATAAAAACTTGTATATACTATATCTCCAAACTTCTTATTTACTACAGGCACAACACCTATAATAGTGCTTGGTGCACCATTGAAATAATTACTACTCGTATTAACTTGTTTCAGATGAACATATAGCTGTTTGCAAGGAGCTAAATCCATTGGGTAATCCACTATATTAGTACCTGTCAACCATTTTCTGTCCTTGAATCCTAACATTTTTGAAAGACCGCTTGACATTCGTGTATCTACTGGCGTATTTAAAAAGGCTACACCAATTAAGGCATTATAGTCCAGGATAATCTTTATATTTAGCTCATTAAACTTTCTTATCAAGTCTTGAAAGTTATAGAGTCCACCTGCTAAATGTTCTATTTTATCTGGGTTTCGTGTCTTTATGGTTTCATGATTAATATTATACCAACCGATAGTGTATGTAAAACTTTTTAATCCAACGCGCTTAGTTTCATCTCTATTATCGATATACTGTTGTAAATTAATAGAGTTGTCTATGTTTGAAATTGTATGAAACATTTTTTTTAATATATAAATATAAAAACACAAATAAAAATGATTTCTAAAGAATTCAAATATAACCCGGATGCTCACTATTCAAATACTTTTAGCAAGAAAGTGATAGATATAATAAATCAAAACATAGTTATTACATCAGACGGTAAAGACTTTAAAGCATCATTTCCAAATGTCTTTGAAAAATACAAACTTTCATACGTCAAATCAGATGCTATAGTCCAACGCTGGGGAACAGATTGGATGTTATTTTGGCAGAATCAGTTAAACTTTGCTATTTGGTGTGCGACAACTGGATGTGGCATTGATTTTAACAACCATCTAAAAGCTGATACTTTGGTTGGTTCGTTATTTCGATTTCATGTCTATTACCAAGTTAGAAGAATATTATTTGAGATGAGTGTAGCAATGCCTCAAGACTCAAATTGGAATGCGTTTAATAACACATATAACCGAAACGCATACGAGAGAATATGTAAGGAGTTTAACGTTGATTTATATTCAGACTGGAGACAGAAACAAAGCTATAATAATGGCCTAGGAACAATTTATAATTACTGGACACATATTGGTTATCATCCTTTGGTAAATACTGTATACGACAACAAAACGATGAGTTTTACAGTCTATGAGAGTGATAAAACATATCACATTGATTACATTGCACAAGGATCTGTGGCAGACAACAGCTGGTCTACTTTTATACTAGATAGCTCATCTGGATTTACAAGAGCAGGAGTAGAAAGAATCAATGACAGCATAAGAACATACTGCTGGGCAATTCTTGGTTCACAATCACAAACAAAAACAGATATACTTGGAACTGGAACAGCATTTGATGCACAGAAACAATTTTTAGCAAATGTAGAGGACGCAATAAATAGCCCCATCGACCTGCCCAGTCAAATTTCAAGATATGAAAACACCTTAAAATATGCAAGAAGTAAAGTAAATTTTGTCTATGGAAGTGGATTGTACATGTCTCCTAGTGACATGGAATTAAGAATTGGAACAATACAAGACTACAATAATGAAATTGTAATAGCAACCGATGCACAAG
Source organism: Cyrtodaria siliqua (assembly GCA_037043455.1). Classification (NCBI taxonomy): domain Eukaryota; kingdom Metazoa; phylum Mollusca; class Bivalvia; order Adapedonta; family Hiatellidae; genus Cyrtodaria; species Cyrtodaria siliqua. Next base: position 26,542 of record JAWPHD010018223.1, on the reverse strand, counting down.
CATTAGGATTGAATAATGATGTAAATGTAAAACCAGTGCCACCAAAAATAATTCAACCTTTTCAAGGCACCACAACAAAGAAATTTTTACCGGAACATTCTGACTTTGATAAATCATCAATACATAAAACTGTGGAACATAACCCACCAGAAATACAAAAAATAGCGATTGAACACGAAGATAACAAAACAACTATAATTGTTGGTACTATAGTAATAGGTCTTGCTGCATTACTTATTTACGAGATTTACTAAACCACTCTTTGGCTGCCACATACAACAACCCAGAAACAAACACAAGCAAAGCCCATAGATTGTTACCAAGCCAATTAATAACATTACCTGTTGCAGATAAAAGCCATGATACTATTGCACCAATAACTCCTGGAAGTGCTGCAGCAGCTTTACCAGCTAGGTTGGCAAGAAGTTTACCAAGATTAAATAGTTGTTTTTTTATCCAATCTTTTACACTTGATGGATCAGGCTTTGGGGTTGGAGTTGGAGTTGGAGCAGCACTTGATGTGGGAATAATAGAATTAATTATCACTCCAAGAATCATACCAAACGCAGTCAGGATACTAACAATAGTAATACCTTGCTCCCTAAACAAGGTTTTAATCCTCTCACCAAGAGTTGTATCCTCCTTTAACATTTTGTTTATTGTCTCTTTTATCCTGCTTACTTGGTTACGAAAAGCTTCTCTGTTTTCATTAATGACATCCATTCTTGCACCTCTTTCATTTTCAAGGTATTTGATGCGATCACTAATTCTTTTTATCTGGAATTCATCATTATCAGTCTTAGCTTGTTCTAACTTTTGTTTTTCTCTTGTTATGTCTTTATCAAGTTGTGTAAGTTTTGCCACGTTATTGGTGAGTTCTTCCTTGACAGTTGTCATTGCTTTTACTATTCCATCCATTTCACGCCTGTCTATATTTGTTTGTGTTGAAACATCAGGACGCTCAATCACATCCCAGTCATACAATGATGTCTCTATGTTATCCAGTGATGCGTTTATGCTATCTATATCACGTGATAAATCTTGTAATGGAATAGCATCCACATTATCTGGTAAATCGTTTATTGTGCTCTCCAACTCTTGCAACTTTTGTCTAAATGTTTGTGATACTTTTGTTTTACTGTCATACTCCGGCAAATTCAAAAATTGTCTTATCGCCCTTGTTCCCCCAGAGCCAATAATCCTGTTATATTCATTTGCCAAAGAACCAAGAGCAAGAAATGTAAAAGAGCCTTGCCTGGCAGTTATTCTTATTTCTTTATCACCAACAATCCAGTATAATGTTTTACCATCATCTGATACTTTAAACTGGTCATAATCCATTTTGTCCGGTGCCATTTTATATCGTTTTTCTATTTCATCATAAAAGGATTTTACAAGATTTTTCTTGTATGCTTCAAGTTCGGATTCTTTCAACTCCCCACGAAGTTCAGCAATATGGTCGCTTTGATTAAGAAGACTTCTTAGAACAGGCTCATCAGGCACCATCGGTGCATCATCTTCATCAAAATCATAATATTCATCATAATCATCTGGATCGTACACAGGATTGTCAAATCCTCCTTCAGCCATTGTTTATTTTATTTAATTTTAAAAAATATATTTAAAAATTAAAAACAATGTCGGCTTACGGAAACAAACTCAGCCCTCATAGAAAACTAAGAGAACCTCATGGTGCCAAAGGCATCCGCACAAGTGTAGTAATAACTAATAATCCCTCAACAATAGACCAAAACCAGCAACTGCTTGTGAGATTTCCAAATCTTAGTACTAATGATGTGATAGTTCCAAGTACTGCTCGTCTTGCCTTTGAAATAGAACTTAAAAGCAGAACAGACGTCAACGCTACTCTATTTCAAAATCTGGGTAGAACAATTGTGAAAAAAATGACAATAAGAATAAGTGGCAACGAAGTCATGTCAATAGATGACAGTGATATATATCATTGTTATGTAGATTTATGGAAAAGCCCTACCGAACGACAAAACATAGCTTACCAAGGTATTGGTAAACCAAATATGCTAAAACATAGAGTTAGCGCGGGAGATGCTTCCTCAGACACCGGAGAGGAAGCTATAGCAGCAGCTTATGGAAATAGATTTTGTATTCCACTGGACTTTGAAATGTTAGAAAGTCATATGCCATTTTATCAAGCGGGGCTTGGCGATAGGTTAGAATATGAATTAACGATTATAAGAAAGTTATCAAAAGCAGTGATGCTGATGCATCTTATGTAATAAAAAATATCTGCTTGGAATTTGATACGGTTAGTGATGTTGAATTATCCAGACAAATAAGACAGCAAATCAATGGTAAGATGTCATTTATGTATGATCGTATCTTGCGACATAGAAAAATAATAGCAAACAAATCTGATACTCTTTGGAACATCAACATTAATGTACCAGCACGGAGCATGAAAGGTATTTTAATGCTGTTTGAAGACCCAGAAAGAACAGACACAGAAACCTATTACAACCCAAAGATTGAAAAGGTTGAAATGACAATAGAGGGAGTACCAAATCAGTTGTATAGTCAGGGCATGAAGGCATATCAACATTGGGATGAAATCAACAAATATTTTGCCTTAACATCAAAAAGAAACAAAGAGACAGAAATAGCAGCGAGGGACTTAAACTTTACCAGTGTTTCTCTTGAGACTTATTTGACAAAATCATATGCTTTGTAGCTTGACCTTAGAACATGTGAGGACAATTTATTACACGGCAGTGGAAGAAGAATAGAAAACGGCAGTGAAGGCATAACGATACTAATAAATAAAAAAGCAGATGCAGATCAAACTTTAAATATTTATATATATATAATACAAGATGCGCAAATCAATTTCGAAGATGGAAGATTCAAAGAAGCAGGATACTAGTTTACAACAAAAATATCCTAAATATTCACACAGTGCCATTATTTGTGGTCAGACAGGCTGTGGTAAAACAGAGTTTGTTCTTGACATACTTGAACAAGAGTATGTTGGAGTTTTTGAACATATAATTATATTGTGTCCAACCATAGAGTGGAACGAGGCTTATAAAAATAGATCCTGGATAGGAGATGTGAAAAACCCGATAGATAAAAAAAAAAAAATTGTCAATCCCGTGAGCAACGGTAAAGAAATGTTACAAGAACTGTTGCGTTTCTTTTTCAAACAATATGCTGGTCAGCCCACATTATATATTATTGACGATTGCTCAGCCACAAAAGAATTAACAAAGAAAAAAGATATGTTGTCAGAGTTGGCATTCTCTGATCGTCACGCTAAACAATCAGTGTGGGTCATTTCACAGAGATATAATTCTGTATTGAAAGATTTGAGAGAGCAAGCAAAATGGTTGTGTATGTTTTACACCAAAGACAGAGATAGTTTTGAAAATTGTTTGAGAGAAAATGATGTTATTCCTACACTGGAAGAGAGAACCAGAATAAGAAAAGCTTTAGCTAAGACTAAATATTCCAAGTTGATATTGAGGACTGACCAACCAACTGGTTATTGGGTTGAATAATTTCTACCAGCAATTCTTTTTTCCTAACAGCATTGCTTTGTTGCTAATAGTAATACTAACAGCAAAGTAGCAATGTTAATAGCAATACTGACATGAAAATATAATGAAAATATCAGAAAATATAGTATTGCTAATAGCATTGCTCATAGCAAAGTAGCAATGTTAATAGCAATGCTTGCAGCAAATTAATAATGTTAATAGAAAAAATAGCAATATTAATAACAATGCTATTAACAATACTAACAATTACTAGTTGCATGAATATCGCAGCTAGTTGTTTTGTATTTTATATTTATTTCAAGATAAAAAATAAGATTAATAATATAAAAATGAATGCGGAAGAACTATTACAAAATATATCGGAACAGACGGAACCAGATGAATCAAAGCAACAAGAAACAAAAAAAGAAAGATTATCAGCCATAGTGGCTGGCGGTGGTAGTCGTCAATATTTGGGTAAGGACATACAACTCACAAACATAGATGGCATGCCACCGGATGAAATTAACAAACTTTACTGCAGATATGAAGCAAGGCTTGGGGCAAGCATGACTAAAACTTTAGGCAATTCTTTTATTAACTTGTATGTAATGGGAGTATCAAAATATTTTAATGTAACCAGTCCACCAAAGCTGATAGAAGATTTGGAGGAAGACCCATTTATTAATCATGCTTTGACAAGTGCTTGTTGTGAGTTGTATTACAGGTATGGAATGTGCTTAGCACTATTTACAGCAATACTGACAACTGTTAGACATATCGATTTTAATAAAAATAAAAATAAAGATAATATAAATGAAGAATCAAGAGAGTGAAGTTATACCTGTTGTTACACAACCTGTTGTTACACAACCTGTTGAACAACAAAAAGTAAAAAATCCAAAAAGAATAGAAGCTGGAAAAAAAGGAGCAGCGGCAAAAAAGGCAAAGCGTTTGCTTCAAGATGTTACAAATCAAAATGCTGCAAAGCAAGATGCTGCAAATCAAATAACAAAAATAACAATAGGTGAAGAAGAACCAGAAAAAATCAAAATAAACGTATACAAAAATTATATTCCACCGTGTCTGGTTTTATTAGGTATTGCTGGGTTGGGTTTGTATATTTATAACAAGAAATCTGCTACGCAACCTGTAGCTGTGCAACCTGTTCATGTTGCACCAAAAGACCCGTTTGATTTTTAATAATTTATTTTGCAAAAATAATCATATAAAAAAAATGGCAACAAGTATTGACGGAAAACAAATTGTAAATATGATGTATCATGCAGGAGTGGAAACACTTCTAACTGTTGGATATTCTGAAATTGGTAGAAAAATACTAAAAAGACCAGCACCTAAAGTGGATTTTAATATGGTAGATGTTGGGATGCTGTCTGTGGATATAATGTTAGCAATGGCTACGAAGGATATGTTGATTAAGCAAGGTATTATTCCTGCGGATATTATGAAATAATTTTAAAAAATATATATATATAAAAAATGGCAAGTGCAGTAGCAATGATGATAGGTGGCGCATTAACAAATGCATTAGCGTTTAGCGGTTCAAATTATTTCTTTTCAAAAATGGGAAGTCATTCAGATGAGGAAAGACAAAGGCATGACAAAGCAGTGGAACAATTAAACGCAGCACAAGTGGAGTGGAATAAAAAAAGAACAGAGAGATTAGATTTTATTAATAAACAACTACAAAAAGAACATCATGCAGAGCAGACTTTTGATGATGTGGATCAGGCTATGAAACAGTATTATTATACAACTGGCAAACATTTACTTTTGGAACCAAAGCCCAAGTTGAGTGATTTTTATACACCATCTCCGGATCAACAGAATAGAGAAATTACGTTTATTGTGGTGGGCATGGCTGCAACTGGATTTGTAGCGTACAAATTGATTTTATAAAAAAAAAATAGTTTAAAACTATAATTACTTTAGACTTTTTTGGATTTGAAATGACTAAGTTTACTTTGAAAATACTAAGTCATATGCATGATACCTATTTTTTTTGTTGTTCTTACATGGTTTTAATCCAAGTGGTCGAATATAATATGGTGGTTTAGCACTCTTCTCTAATTTATTTTTGAGATGATCAGGCGCCCATACTTCACCGTTGTCTGATAATGTCAATACCATGGATGGACCATATTCAGTTTCTACTATTTTCGTATCTGTAATAGTGTATATTTTATTTAGTTCCAAGTCTGTCCATTTCTTTGTGCTATTTTGATATTGCTCTTCGAGCAGTTCATCAAATTGTGCAGTTGTGATTTCCATTTTTTCTTTATAGTTATATAAAGTTTAATCTTTAGTAGAAAAAAATGGAAAAGATTTATTACAGCCCAAAAGGATTTTGGAGAGGTTACACAGCAGTTAAAAAATTAGCAAAAGAGGCTGGTGTCAGTGAAAAAAAGGCATTAGAATTTTTAAAGAAACAAGCTGTGTGGCAGATTTATTTACCTGCGCCAAAGAAAATAGTTAGACCCAGGTTTGATGTTTCTACTAAGAATGGAGTGCATCAAGCTGATTTGTTATTTTTACCGCATGATACTTTTGGGATTGGTCGTGGACGCAAAACATATAAATATGCGTTGACTGTGGTTGATATTGCAAGTAGATACAAAGAAGCAGAGCCGCTGACTTCCAAGGATAGTAAAGAAGTTGCTAAAGCATTTGAAAATATATATAGTCGGCATCTAAAATATCCAAAATTATTACAAGTGGATCCAGGCAGAGAATTTATGGGTGCAGTATCACAGTTGATGGCAAAACACAAAGTAAATATCAGACGGGGCAGAACAGAAATACATAGAGACCAAGCTTTAGTTGAAAGATTTAACAGAACATTAGCTGAAAGATTGTTTGGCTATCAGTATGCTAAGGAAATAGATTCGCAAAAACGTAATAGAGAATGGGTAAAGAGATTACCAGAAGTTGTTAAAGCCATAAATGCGGAGACAAAAAAGCCTCCTCCTGTTGAAACAAAAATATTAAAAGATGATCCTATCTGTATGAATGCAAGTGTGAGATATTTATATCAACCTGGGGAACAAGAAGGTGGAAGACGCAGAGAAACTGATCCAATGTGGAGTGTAGATATTCACAAGATTAAACGTTATATGGTGACGCAAGGTATAAGAGTTTATTATTTGAAAGCAACAGCGCCGCAGAGAGGATTTGTCAAAGAAGAATTACTTATTGTTCCTGCTGATACCCAAATTCATAAGTTTTTGTAGAAACCATGTGCATCAAAAAAATGATATGAAAAATTTCAGGAAGCCAAAAAGTTTTATATTTTTTTTAAAAAGAGTTAAGCTTATTATCTTAACTTGCTACTTAGTAAACTTGGCACAAACCAACACACTTAACAAAACAAGCCAAATTATAATTTTTTATAATACCCGTATGCATCAGTCGTGATGCCGTCATCTCTAATATACCTTTTCGAATAAAAAGGTGACAAAGCTACTTTGTTTATTTTCATACCGTATATTTCATGCTTTATCGATCTTATCATATTCATTTCACGAGTTTGTTTTTTCTTGTTGAATAGTGCATCTTTGTAATTTTAAAAATTGATATGTTTTTCAACTACATATTTTTGTACACCCTTCGCTTTCTTAATAATCTGCTCATCCGATCTCAAAATCGAATACAACTTAGGTCTCAATCCAATATACTCAGCTATAGCAACACCATTACATTCGTCTTTCATCTTACCTAATACTTTTTTATTTGTATCATCGTGCATTGGGTCGGATAAAGGATAATCACTCAAATCATACTCATTTTTCATTTCAATCATGTCTTTGTACACATCTTCCGTTTTTATATCAACAAGCAAGCTGTCAGTATCTGTATATAATAAAGTACAGTTATTTTTGTATCTTTTTTTCAAAGTACTATAATACCAATCATACATCAAATGCTTTGATAAATCCAAAACTGACATTCCGACATAAATTGGTTTGTTTAATGTTAATTTTGTTTTGTTTGTATGCACTGCTGACAACTCATCTGAAAATTTTTACGACGGTTAAAGTTTGGCTTAGCTATTATTTTTCTTATTTTTTCATTCTCAGACCCATCAGTTCGGACTAGTTTTATATCAGTCCGCTTACGAAGATTTTCCATTGTTTTTCCAAAAACAGAGTTATTCATAAGTTTGTAAAAGTCTTTTTCAAATGCCGATTTGGATTCTTTTCTTAATTCTGTGTTTAGGTTTATGTATGATTTAATCCATGGTTTTTCGTTAAATTCTAATACTCTGTGTACTTTTTTTAGTTTCATACCAAAAGACAAGTACAGTTCTAAATTTTTATGATGTATTACATACTTTTTCTTATTCATAAGATTAGGAACTAGTTGTTCTGTCAGGATGTTTTTCTCTAGCAAATCAGTTTGATAACCAGACAGCCATTCTTTTTTTACTTTTACTCTTTCCGGTGCAAGTGGATAGTCATTATGCAAATCATGAAGTTCTTTCGGATATTCCAAATCGACTTCAAGTATTTGTCCTTTACCAGATTTTCCAGGTTTGCCAGGTTTTGGTTTTGAAAAATAACCTTTTTTGTTTTTCTTTTTCCAAACAAATCCAGAATGCGGAAGTTGTTGACTCATTGCATGACCGTATAAATTATTTGCATCAAAATACATTAAGAAATTATTCGGATCTTCAGGTTTGTAATCAGCAACATGAGAATTATTTGCTTTGGCATGTCTTTTTGATACCATGCTGATTCCACCCCGCATTCCTTTTTCTAAAAACAAATGCATGTCAATATCTGTTAAAAGTTCTAATTCTGTTCCTGAGTGTTTAAGTAAAGCATCCCAAGATAATCCTGGTGCTGTGTAATAATGTAAAGGGTCAAGTTTGTATGCATTCATGCATGTTTTTCTAAAAGTTTGAAATACATCAGCTAGTTGAGTTACATCCGTTTTCAAATATAAATCATGATAATCACCAATGGTTTTACAGTTGAATTCTTTCCATGCTTTTTGAGCAAATTCATAATCTTCGGTACTTATATTTTCATCTTTAAGACTATTGTAAAACTTTTCTATAGGCGGTAATTCTGTTTCATCAAATCTTTCCATGCTGTTCATGTATCCGTATGGATAAACACCTTTTCGTAAAATTAACTCCACTTGTTTGCCAAACTGATCTTTAGTAATCTTGTAAGGACTTTGGCATAAATTGAAAACTGTCTAAAAATCTAAATTGCCCAGCACTAAATGATATGTACTTTTCAGCATTATTTGGGATGCAAGTAATATTACCTGTTAATTTGGTTATGTGTTGCATTATAAGATGACTGTCATATCCTTTAAGGTTGTGAATTACAATAGGAATTGGTGTTTTCATTGGTTTTATTTTTAGTTTTAGGTTGCAGTTTTTATGTGCTGCACCTCTGTATTCTCCGGTAAAATGACAATGATCTCTTACTTTACCATTTTTATCATCTTTGATTATTGTTTCACATATCCAGCAGTGAGTCGCTTTTTCATGATCTGTTTCGTTTTGCTGTGTCATGATTAAAGGTTTAGGGTGAGAAAATATGTTATTGATGTTACTTTTTTCACATTCCAAACGATTTAAAAACTTTTCGACAGTGTCTTCACCTCTATAAATAACAGGGGTTGATGCTTTACCATCATATCTTACAACTTGGTACCCAAATCCACAAGCTTTATGAACGTTTGTAATTTCAGATTTTTTTCCACATGTGGAAGATTGGGGTTTGAGTATGCTTTCAAAGTCGGCATATATTACGTAAGGTACAGGCATTTGTTTGTGGTGATTTTTAAATTTGACAGTTGAGCCTTCTTTCGGCATTTCGATTTTGCAAGAGTTTTTATTTATGCCTTCGCAGTCTTCTTTGTGATTTTTAAGTAGTTCTTCTTTATAGAAACCATGAAGACAACGATCACAAAAGTAGGTTTTGCCACGATGTTTGTTTTGATCATAAAGTAATTTGTTTAGGTCTTTAATCCAGCACCAATGATATTTTGTTTCTTTTTTAACTTTTTCGTGATTATCATCAGGGTTGTAATTATCATCTATGATCCCTTCTTCGTTGTTTGGATCATCTTCGTTTTCTGGTTCAACTTCAGTATCTTCAGAGATTAACATCAAATTAATTCTTTTTATGTCCTTCGGCTGCTCTGATATTTTATATGGAAAAACAGATGCCTTTTTAATTTTTTCTGATACTGTATACCCGTAAGCATTAATGGCAAGATTGTTTTGTTTTTCTACTTTTGAAATTTGTGAAATCGGAGTCGGACAATCAATATCTTTCATGTTTAACTTACCCATGTGTTTGTTGTAACTAGACATCTTGATTGGATTATTTTTATTAGGCCACAAAGCAGAAACCAATGACACTTCCAAGCATCTATCATCTTTATTGATAACATTTATAATTGCTTTCTTATCAGATACTACTTTATGTAAAGGAATATATGAAGAACCTTTTAGTGACTCATACTTTGCAAAATTTAAATAAAGTGTAACACAGTAATCAACTTCTAATCCTGATGCTGTGTTTGTAAATCTTTCCAAATTTTCTTGTATGTCATCAGATGATTTATCATACAACTCATCTATTTTTTCAGAAGATAAAATTGTATTTTGTTCACTATGTAATACTGCTGTGGTGTATTTTTTTGTAGCACCATCATCTTTAAATAATTCTACAGTGAGACCTAACTGAAATTTTATTCCATTCATTTTTGTCAGCTCTTTGGTTATTTGTTTCGTAATGATAGATTTTTTATCATGGAGTAGTTTCCGAGGATCTTTATATTTTTTGGCAGATATTTCGTATGCTTTGAAATAGCCACACATTGGCTTGTCAACCAGTTTTAATTCTGAAATACTTTCTTTAGATTTTCTATCATTAAACTCTTTCAGTTCATTTATAACATTTTCCTGTAATTTAGCATAATTCTGCTTTTGTTCATTTATAACATTTTCTTGTAATTTATCATATTTCTGCTTTTCTCGTTTACGTTGTTTTTTAGCACGTCGTCTTTTGAGTAAATTTTCTAATGTTTGAGATTTAACCTCTTTTGGAGTTTCCTTTGGAACTTCTTTCAATGCATTTATACCGTTAGATAGTGTTTGCTTATCTATTACACCTGTATCAAACAGGCGTATTAAATTTTCTATAATCTCTTCAATCTTCATTATTTCTTTTTGATATACTTATATTTATTTTTTTATTTAATATAAAAAAATATATCAAAAAGAAACAATGGAAATTAATGTTTGCACATTTCTTAAAATTGGATTACACAATCCGTGTAAAAATAAGACTACAAAAGATTCTAATTATTGCAGTTTGCATAAGTATAGATTAAAAACAAGTCATGTATTACCGTGCTCAATATGTAAAAAAGGCACAAAAGCAAAAAATAAAATTTGTGCTGATTGTGGTGGAGTTTCAGTCAGAATAATGACACGTTATTGGAAATTTAAAGATTATAATGCTGAGTGCTTAAAATTTAGACGTATTGATGTTTAACCATATAAAAAAAAAAAAAATGTTGTAATTTTGATAACTTATAAAAAAAATTAAACTTGCAATCTTCACTACCCCTATTTTAAAAAAGTTTTAATAAATCAAGTAAAATCACCATTTCATGAAATATTTGGGCAAAATCAACAAATAACAAGCAAAATCAGCATTTCATGCTGATTTGTAGATAGGTGTGTTTAAAAAAATTAAAAAATTCCTGTGGTATTTTCGGCAACTCAAAAATACCACAGGACCCCCATTTTACATATATATCACGGCATGATGTGACTGTTGTCGAACGACGCGTTATGTTTCGTAAATAGCTTTTCCTAGCTACTGCTCTGAAACTACTTGACAGATTTTCATGAAACTTCACAGGAATGTTGCTCTTGATGTCTAGTTGATCCTAGCAAAAATTTAGGTCGGCCGGAAATTCAAGATGCCGCCTCCACGTGTAAAAATAGATTTTAAAAATGCGATGTTGTGGCAACTACTTCTCAAAAACCTAGTCTCGGCCAGCTAGACCGTATCATGCATATGTCTTACTTGCAGATATCGCCTGGTTCGGGATCCGTTTAGCATAGCGTAACTAAGAAATCAGAAGCGGGCCGGGTGACCGAGGCTATCAAAAACCATAAGTGATACTGATTTGGAACCTTTACCAAAATGACTGGCACGACATGTAGTTGGTCCTAACCAAAGTTCATTTTGCTTGGATGTGACTTTGTGGCGACTACTTCTCAAAAACCATAAGTGATACTGATTTGGAACCTTTACAAAAATGACTGGTACGACATGTAGTTGGTCCTAACCGAAGTTCATATTGATTGGATGTGACTTTGTGGAGACTACTTCTCAAAAACCGTAAGTGAAATTGAACCTTTACCAAAATGATGGCACGACATCTTGCAGGGTGATCACGGTTTACACTGGGTGCTCATCAGTCATTTGTACTATAAATGGACAAATTCAAAGAAAGGACAGTCCATTATACATTCATAGTGGGGTAAGGATTAAGTCTCCTTAATAAGAGACATTGCATAACATGATCTGTGACCTGGTCACACTGCTATATTTATGAATATGATTCATTCCATTTATGTTACAAAAGGGTGATTTGGAGAAATTGGAGTAGCATATAGGATATACTAAGGTTGATGTTGTAAATTGAATTGATATATAGCTTTATAATTAAAATTTATGGTAGCATTATGGCATTTTTATAAACAGATACAGTCTTTAGACTAGGATAAAATTGAATGAGATTATAATATTGCCTAGGTAAATCTTGCATAATAAATCATACTATTTAGGGATATAGGAGTGTTGCTCTTTATGTTTAGTTGGTCCTAAGTAAAAATCAGGTTGGCCTAAAATTCATGATGGCATGGCTAAAAATAGATTTTAAATACAGTTATGTGGTGACTACTTCTCTAAAACCAGAAGTGGTATGGGTTTGATACCTTTACCCTGACTTTCATAAAACTTTACAGGACTGTTGGTCTTAGTGCATAGGCGTAGGAGCCGGGGTGGGGGTGGCGGTGTCAGTGGGGTTGGTCTTGGTGCATAGGCGTAGGAGCCGGGGGTGGGTGGGCAGGCTTAAATAAAGTTTGTGGCAACCACTTCTCAAAAAACATAAGTGGTATTGATTTGGAACCTTTACTAAAATAACTGGCATGACATCTAGTTGGTTCAAAAATGGCCGCCAGTGGCCATCTTTGTTTACATAGAATGACATAGGAAAAACTTGTGGCGACTACTTCTCTGAAAGTGTTGCTCTTATTTCCATAACTTCACAAGTTCCCATAGTTGATCTGGCTATCAAAATATATCAGTAGAATTTCAAGGTCATTGACCTCTTGTTGTATATGGTTTTAGACCGGTGAAAATCAGCCCATTGAACACAATGCAATATAGGCAATATTTGGAGATCAGTCACAAGTTCCAGAACATTATTTCGCTTAAATGTGAATTTAACACATCTGGCTAGCAAACGGTCCCATATCTGGAATAAAACACCTATTCAGTTTTTCAACATTTCGCGTCATTCATTCACACTATGTGTATTTTGAAATAAACATCTGTCAAAACCACATCTCTACCTAACGTCTGTGCTCATACTCTCCAAAGAAATAATCCTGACAAACACAGTAAAATACTTACTATTCATGACAACAGACATACTACTTTAACCTCAGGTTAGATTTAACAATGAAATAAAAACTAATCTTGGGAAAAACACATGCAAACAAGAAACTTTGGATTTTTTCAAGGAACTATTTTAGAAACCTACGACCCGGAAGTACTTCCTGACTGGTTTGACACCATATATGGTTTAGAAATAAGATGTATTCCAAAATATGGTTGTCGTCTCTACCTGTATCTTTCGATTTACCGTTTATCGAGCGTTTTATGCGTATCAACTCAACAAAAAATCAACGGTATATAGTGTTACATTTTAATTAATAATTTGAATAATAGTTCCCCAGCACGCCTACTGATTGTGAGTGAAAATGTTTAGGAACATTTCTTATCCAAAACATTTCTTATGAACGACAATAAAGATTATTTCAGTTGTTGCCTCGCCTTGCTACTTTTATCTCTAGTTTGTGTCTGTTGCTTCCAATGGATCCACTTTTCGAAGAAAAAAAAGGAGGCATATAAGGCATCAACGTTAAGTGTATACATTTAGCTATTTTCTCTGTAAGAACATGAGCAGAGAAACCAAGCTATATCTTTTGAAACAATCGATGCATGCAGCGAGTGTCAATCAGTTCGTTTCATACCTGGTATGAAGTGATAAGAGGTTTAGCATTTTTTTGCTCCACATTGCTAATTTCAGAATTTTACAAAAAATATCTTAAACAGTTTTTAACATAGAGTAGCATATGGAATGTTCAAGATTTGTCAAGGTTGCCCTATGTAGGATTGTCACTGGCTGTATGAGTATGGTCACTAATTTTATTTGCCGATTCTAGGACCTTTAAAGATGTGTATTATGGTACTCAAGATCTGTGTTTTAAATTGTGATTATCTTGAATTGTATGCTTAATTCAGTCTTACATGTATCTATGTATGCATTCTTAACTTTCAGCCATTATACGTTGTTGGTACTGTTCATATTTGTTATTAATAGTCGGTTCAAAAACTCATCAGAGCTTATGTTGTCTCATTGTATGTCTTGCCGACTCGAAATAAATCTTACTCATATTTGTATAAAAGGTAAAAGAGAACGGTATCCCATAGCCTGGTGGCCGTTTGGTTGGGTGAAAGGTGGAACCCCTCCTTCTCCTTTCACCGCCTGAACATTCCCTGCAGTGAATCAGGTACCCATTCACTGCTAGATGGAATGGCGAGTTTTTTCAGTCACTTGACCCCACCGAAGCTCGAACCCGCGATCTTCAGCTGCTCCGTAGACAACGTTTTAACCGATCGGCCACGACGTCACTCTGTACAATGGTAAGTACAATGATCGGCCACGGCGTCACTCTGAACAATGGTAAGTACAATGATCGGCCACGGCGTCACTCTGAACAATGGTAAGTACAATGATCGGCCACGGCGTCACTCTGTACAATGGTAAGTACAATGATCGGCCACGGCGTCACTCTGTACAAAGGTAAGTACAATGATCGGCCACGGCGTCACTCTGAACAATGGTAAAAACAATGATCGGCCACGGCGTCACTCTGAACAATGGTAAGTACAATGATCGGCCACGGCGTCTCTCTGTATAATGGTAAGTACAATGATCGGCCACGGCGTCTCTCTGTATAATGGTAAGTACAATGATCGGCCACGGCGTCTTTCTGTACAATGGTAAGTACAATGATCGGCCACGGCGTCACTCTGAACAATGGTAAGTACAATGATCGGCCACGGCGTCTCTCTGTACAATGGTAAGTACAATGATCGGCCACGGCGTCTCTCTGTATAATGGTAAGTACAATGATCGGCCACGGCGTCACTCTGTACAATGGTAAGTACAATGATAGGCCACGGCGTCACTCTGTACAATGGTAAGTACAATGATCGGCCACGGCGTCTCTCTGTATAATGGTAAGTGCAATGAAAAGCTATAGAGTAGTACAACAAATGAACTTCACATTGCCATTTACCGGTCATATACTTTAGTCAGTTGTATGCTAATGTTGGTGTTAGTTCCCATGTTTCTGTCGCCTTTTTCTTTTATCAAGATCCTTGTATTTCAGCGCTATATTACCTAACAAGAAACGTGGAAATTCCACGAAAAACAAGGACCAGCTTTTCCATTTGAAATGTTATTACACTACAGGTAAGATGAAAATAAAGTAACAAAAGGCATTTTTTTACAAAAAACAACAAATTACATAAATGAAGTAGTTGAAGTTCTAGTATTAAAGTGATATAAACAGTGTACAATACAGAATAAATTGAATGACATGTGAATTACAATCATAAATGCATACACAGTAAAGGAGGACTGTAAAGAAAGAAAATATGTACTTTGTTAAAGCAGAAATTCAGATTTTATTTCATACCCCAGCCAAACCCGTTTTCGCTTTTTGCAGAAGGGGTTGGATGGGGTATGAAAGTTAATACTCGGACCACGTAATGTGAGGGCGTTCGGAGTTCCGTTTAGTATATTACCAATTAATCTACAGAAAGTTCCAATATATACAAACGCCAGATGAGATTTTGTATCAATTAAAATACAATGAATTGTTATACAGAAATATACACATTTTTAAACATACTCAATTCAATTCGTTATTCACGAGGGTATTGTGGTAACCAATTAAATAACTGTATTAGCAGTCAACAAAACGAGTAGGAGCGTCAATATCACAGATGATGTACTTTAAAGGGGGACATGCCAATATTTAGTTGGTCGGTTGTTTATATGGTGTTTTAAGTCAAGTTCAGCATATTTGGGTTTATATATGAAGGTCGAATATTTCGTGACAGACTACCCACTTTTTTCTGGGTAGAACTAGCACTGAAAAATGTAAAATGCGTCACCAAGTGTATCTTGCTGTATGTATAATATGTCATATATACTGCCATATGGGGCTCTGTACATGACGTTAACTATTGGACATGTTAAAAAAATCTGCAACGCTGAAATTAATTCCAGATACGAGACAAAATATAAACATTTAGCAAAATCTCAGAAAAAAAGGCTAACGGAAGAAAAATGTGAAAAGGTCACGACAAATAATAAAATGAAGAAAAAAGTCACAAAGTAGTCAAAATACAAGAAATGCGACACAAGTCATGAGAATTAATTTCAGAAAGGCAAAACATTTTAAAAAGAGCTAGAATAAATGAAATTTCAAAATACGTGAAATGTTTTCATCGTTATTTAAAGCTATCTCGCCAACAGCAGCCAACTTTTATTTCAACATATGTACCTACTGATGACGAGGTATATATATATAACGCATGTTTTGACGAACAAAATTCTATAGACACAATATGAACGGCTTTAACCAGCCAAGCCAAACCCCAAAACCGGAGCATCGAATTAAGAGTTACCAACTCAATAAAACCGAGTCTGCTACTTTTATCTCTTGTTTGTGTTTGTTGCTTCCAAGGGATCTACTTTTCAGTATTTATTTTAATTTGCACATATTATTAGTTATTAGGATTCTTGACAGGGAACATGGGCTCACATTCCCTGCCTGGTTAGGCTCGGGTGAATATACTTTCCAGGCAGGGAATGTGAGCCCATGTTCCCTGTCAAGAATCCTAATAACGAATGTGTCATACTTCAAAGTTGTTACCATTTATTTAAGAAAAAAAAACAGCCAAAAACACGTTTTCATTTTTATTGCGCCAATTACCCCGTAAAGTGCCTCTAACTAGAAGTTGTTTATTTTCGTGACGTCATCGCTCTAACGTCGTTATATTTGGCAGATTTTTTCATAAAATAAACGTATTTTATCACTATGTTAGTGTTTTATTATTTGTAAAATTGCAAAAAAACAAAATCCGATTTACAAATATTGAAAAGTGCAGAAATACTAGCCTAACGCTGCGAGTGTTTCAACAATCATGAAATATTGCCGTGTGTCACTTTAAAAATTATGAAGAATTGCAGACACTCCCTCGTGACCAAATTAATATTCACAGTTTAATGTTGCTATTAGCGACTCACGCTGGGCGGTTACGACACCCTGTTTCTGCACATCGGATGTCATTACGTATGAAATCCGATACATAATATGTCATTGGTTTTTTTCTAGTTCGTCATTCTTTATATAAATGGTATAAGCTGTATTGAGCATGCTACCGCTGGCAGATGATCCGAGACTTTCTGTGAGAAATAAGTTGCATCGGTAGTTTTTCATTGGATGGATGATTTGGTTAACTAAGTAGGTGAAAAAAGATATTTTGATATAAAACAAATAATAATTTAAAGCAACAATGCCGACAATGACAGTAAACTACTTAGTGTTGATGGTTCTTTGCCTAAATGGTTAGTATTTCACTTTTGTTTATATATTCATTTACTTTCAGATATATAACTGATTTATAATAACTGTTAGTTTGGAGTGAATATGGGATTCACGGTCATTGAAAAAGTATCACTTACATTTATAATAAGTTATGTATACATGCCGAGTTTGAGTGGACATATTTCAACTATGAATTTTTTGTCAGTTTCTAAAATTTCGTCGAAGGCAATATTGTCTATAACCGAAAGAAATTGTGTCACATCTTGTACTTTGTGTTATGTTTGTTCTCAGAATACGTCATATCTATATGTATATACTTTGCTTTATTTTTATTTTATGTATTATTATTTTGTTCTTTATCAGTAAAACCTCCACAAATGCTGTTTTGCCAAAACGGTAATTTGGCAAGGATATATGGTCCCTATGTTCAACCTTTCTCTTTTTGCTTTGGCTTCTGCCAAGTCAATGAGTACCTTATTTGTGGCTTCCTAGGCTATTGTATTTTTTTTGTATTTATATTTACACGAGCATCTTTGTGTTTTACTTATATTGCCTATTAATGCTGCCTTGTTGGTAAGAGAATAGTTCATGGCGGGGATTTCTTTATTTACACTGTCCCGTTTTATTGCGTTGACAGTAGGATATGTGTGAGGTTTGGGGCACCCTAGAACCTGGTTTATACCCCCCCAGCGGCCTTTTTTTGCCACTGACAGTTCCAAGGCGGTAGCCCTATTGTCAACCCATTTGTGTTTGTGATGTCTTATTTGGCATTTTATTCATCTTTAAAGTTGTTCTTTGTTTCTGTGTGTATTTGTGGGTGACTGTCGTCCATGAATGCTTCTTTTCCTGTTCCATTTGTATAACTATATTTAAGATATATTTACGTTTTCTTCCTTTTGTAATTATTTGTTTTAATTTTTCTATACGATCGAATTTCGAATTCGAAATATAAATAAAAGTGAATTTTGTTTAGCAACAGGAAGATATAACACATTTGTTTATGCGATAAGTGATACACAAATATCCTTAAGAGTCCTATAAACCGTTTTTCATTGTTAAAGATGGAGTTTTTATATTTTTTGGACAAAAAAAATTGTCGATTATAAAAAAAACTCATATCCTTATGCCATTTTCAGTAAATGCATTTATTTCATTATTATCTACAAATATTTATTGAATTGTTTGGCGCACCATTTTAACCAAGAATAAATGAAAAATAAGTCCTAAATAGAGAATACTAGCATACCAAGTTTATTAGACAAGGCTTAGAATACAAAAAAATTGTCGAGGCTTTTTGCTTTTCCGTCACTGCAAAACAAACCAACACTTATAAGGTTACCAGGTTACCCATTTTTTAGGCTTAAACATGAATAATTATATGATTGGTAGACGCATAACGGGTGAAGTAAAAACCAATATATTTAGGTTGTGGGTATGTTCTCTCTTTGTCCACTTCCAGGTGCATGTACACGAATATGCCAATATGTTTATTTAGGTTGTGGGTATGTTCTCTCTTTGTCCACTTACAGGTGCTTGTACAAGAATATGCCAATATGTTTATTTAGGTTGTGGGTATGTTCTCTCTTTGTCCACTTCCAGGTGCTTGTACAAGAATATGCCAATATGTTTATTTAGGTTGTGGAAATGTTCTCTCTTTGTCCACTTCCATGTGCTTGTACAAGAATATGCCAATATGTTTATCTAATTTGTGGAAATGTTCTCTCTTTGTCCACTTCCAGGTGCTTGGGTTGTGGAAATGTTCTCTCTTTGTCCACTTCCAGGTGCTTGTACAAGAATATGCCAATATGTTTATTTAGGTTGTGGAAATGTTCTCTCTTTGTCCACTTCCAGGTGCTTGTACAAGAATATGCCAATATGTTTATTTAGGTTGTGGAAATGTTCTCTCCTTGTCCACTTCCAGGTGCTTGTACAAGAATATGGTATATTTTGTGGTACAGCAGATGGTTTAAATGTGATAATAGCCATACATTTTAGTTGATTATTCATTTGTGTAAACTGTTACGTGGGAAATTGAATGTAAAAGCAAGAAAGAGAACGAAATTAAGTGTTTTTGCTGTTTCTTATTAAATTGATATGTGTTTTTTAATTTATTTTTGCATATTTATATGAAGTATGCATTACAAGGAAACACTAAGATGATGTATTAAAATATGATGTACTTAAGGGAATACACTGTATTGTATTATAATTACCATAATTAACAGTATTGTTATAGTTGTTACACCATATATGTAAAGTATCAAGCATTCTGAATGTTTAGGAATGATCACAATATCGTCCGCATTTAATAGAATACTCACACGATTTTCATCAAAATGTATTCCATCACCTAAATCGTTTATAAAAGGGCCCGCGCAACTTCTTATGGTGTCTATGTTCCGCATCTTATTCGTTTGTCTAGAGCGTGTGGTCGAGTTGAAGACTTTAATATTCGTAATCTTTGTATAACTAAAAAGCTTATCCATCAGGGCTACCGTTACAATAAACTTTGATTTTTTTTGCAAAATGTTATAATTGTAACTTGATCTACTTTTAAAATATAAAAGTAATTTTTTAAGAACTTTTCTGCTACGAGGATTATCACAACCTGACTTCTATGGCACACGATTTACAGACTTCATACAATCCTTGGTCATAATCAATTCATACAATATGTATAAAACGTGTTAAAAAAAATATCAAAAGGTGTTATGACCCTATCGCTTTCCAACGCACTGTATATTTAGTGGTTAGCCCATTTACAGTTGCAATTTGTTGTCACTATGATTTCCTCTTTGATTGAGGGGCTGGCGTGGTGCAGTCGGTAGCGCGGCGGATTTGTAACCGGAGGCCCCGGGTTCAATCCTCCGTGGTGCCACTGAGTTCCGTCGGTGTGTTCTTGGGCAAGACACTTTACCTTAGCCTCGTCCGTCGGATGGGGACGTAAACCGGGCGGTCCCGTGTATCGGTCTATCTTCCGAGCACGTTAAAGAACCATAGGAATCTATTCGATAATAAGAGTAGGGCAGGTTCCCGGATTCCTATGTATCTTTCCCCTCTCTCTGGGGCGGCTCTAAATAACCTGTACTGTGTTAATGAGCCGTTAAACAGCATTCAATTCAATTCAATTCCTCTTTGATTGTGCGATGACCGGACAGATTGTAGACCCTATGATGACATCTACCTAATTCCTCAAAGGAAGATGGCGTTTGATGTTTGTCTTAAATATTGTAATGTTGTACTCTTAGTGGTTTGTTCTCTTGTTGCATGGCTTCTGTCTGTCATACAATGAGTACTTGCATTGTGGCTTTCTAGGCTTTTGTTTTTATATTCATATACATCTATGTGTTATACTTCTATTGCCTATTAATGCTTGCTTGTTTATTAGAGAATATAACCTGGAGGGAATTTGTTTAGTTAAACTGTCCCATTTTACTGGGATGACATTCGGGTAAGCGTAAGGTTTGATGCACCCTAGAACTTGGTTTAAACACCCAGCGACCAATTTTGCTACTGACCGTTCCAAGATGGTAGCCCACTGTCAATTTTGTCATATGCCATTTTAAAATCTATATATACAGCAACTGTATTGCTTCTTTAATTGTCTAGTGTATTGTCATATTGTTAATTAATATACCCGATCTATAGTATTTCTTTAATTAATCAAGCCATGTTGTACAACATATATGACATTTCTCAATTGATGCCAACCCCGTGTGGTCCTCTAGCAAGAATATGACCACTGCTTATACAGGCAGATGGGTAAAATACCCCAGAATTCATGTTCATTTTGTCTTTTTTTTTTGTCATGTTCATCAAAGTTCTTCCTCGTGATCCCTGTATTGTTTCAGATGCTATTTCACTGGTAGTTGAAAACATTGATTGTCACTCCAGCGGAAAATGGAGTGTTTGGACATAATTTGTAGCAACTAGGTTCTAGGCCCATTCTGCATATTTTTGCCTCGATTTAAATAGAGGGTGGACAATGCATGTTCATTCCTGTTGCCTCTGTATGATATTGGATCACGTGGTCATAAAATCCATGGACTTGCCTAAATTAGCATCTGCAAAAAAATAAATTCATTAAACCTTTCCCCTGTTAGATTAGGCTAAGTTATCATCAATTTTTTCATTCGCCAAAATATTCAGAGGTTGAAGGAGATTAGAAAATGAGTATTTTCATTTCGATAAAACATCATTTACATTCGAAATTATGGAACCACATTACATAAAAACTTCCACGGGAATAATTTTCAATCTTTGTTTACCAATGCCGATTTTCCAAATTTCTTTTAGCTTATGGAACCATCTGGCATAATAACTTCCATGGGCATCTTGTTTAATCTATTTTTACCTTTGCTAATCATAAAGCTTTTTCCGATTTGCTTCCAAAAGAAATTAGATTTTTTTCTAACAGAAAATTCTATCTCACTTCGGATATATAGTTTTCAAATATAAAAGAACTCGTCATTCGAACTCGGTTATAAGTTTACTATTTAGCACAATTTCATTTTATCGAATACCAGCTCTAAAAAAACAGTTGCTAATGATGTTAATATACCAACTCTCAAATACAAGTCCGTCTGATATGTTTTTAATATAACAGCGCGAAAATGCAGGTCCATTAGTTGCTGTTTTTTTCTAATATATCTGCTCCCAAATTCAGGTTCATTAGTTACTGTTTTTAATATACCAGTAGGTAAAAAAGTCGATAAGGAAATGTAGTTTTTACAGAAAACAGTCAACCAAAACAATGTTAATAAAAACAAAGCATATGTATGGTGGCATATTTCTGCCACGAGATATCTAGATAATTATCATGATTATTTCGAGATAGTACCATGTATTTTTCGAGATAATAATGAATTTTCGCGAAAATCTTATAAAATGTGTAAGATAAAATTATCTCAAATTATTTTAGTTATCATGTTAAATGCCACGCTAATGCCCATTTCTGCCATCATGATTCTGGTTTCTGGAGAAATATCGCGTTACCCGTATCATGCTTTCTTCGAGATAGTAATTGAACTTTCACGAAAATCTCTGAGTTGTTAAATGCCGCGATATTACTGATCATGATAGTTCTGGTTTCGCGATAAATAATGTTATTGAGTTAACTATAAATATTTACGCGATAGTAACGTGAATTTTCTGATAAATAGTCATAATTATTACAAAAACAAAATTTCAAATGTTTAAGATAATTCTTACCTCGTTAACTATTGTGCTAACGTGATGACATAAGAGGGCAGTGTTGCAGCAAGTTTTGTTAGATAAAATTGTTGAAAATTTAAGAGAAAAAGTAACATTGTCGCGAAAAATGAACGATAAATTATCTAGCTATCTCGTGGCAGAAATATGCCACCATACATATGACATCACAAAAACAAACGGGTTGACAATAGGCTACCGCCATGGAAAGACCAGTGGCAAAAATGCCGCTGTGGAGTTTAAAACAGGTTCTAGGGAGCACCAAATCTCAATCTTAACTTATTGTCAGCCCAATAAAACGGGACATTGTGAATATAGAGATCCCTGCCTTGCTATATCCTCTAACAAACAAGGCAGCATTAAGCAATATACTGGCCTTGAATTCACCAAACATTCTTGAGAATATTCTTAGACTTAAGCACAAGTATGCAAATTCCAATCACAAATATTTCTATAAGTTTCAAGTATAAACGTTCATAACAAGCTGCTGTGTATACATATGATTAATACTAACACATATCATCTTCATACGTTTCTTTATCTTTAAAAGTCATGGGAATATTTTTGAACGAAATTTGAGTACTTGAGCGCAAGTCTAAGAATAGTTTGAAAAAGAGTATGATAATGGATCCTTGGAAACGGCTGAGCAAGACACATACGAAATATTGCAGTCTCGGTTTGATTGAGACTGTTCATGGGCGGTAGTGAAATATGCTAGCTACCGCTCACGCCCTCTAGCCCCGAATGAAGAATGGTTGGTGAATTCCAGGACAAGTATATATTATTACTAAAGTATTCAATGACTTGACAGAAGCCATAACAACAAGAGAACACACCATTTAGGGTACGACAAGAAAAGTTTTAAAACAAACATCAAACGCTTCCGCTCTTTGAGTATTTCGGTAGACGTCCTCATAGGGTCCACAGTTTGTCCGGTCATCGTACAATCAAATAGGAAAACAAAGAGGGGAACTGTAAATGGGTCAACCACTAATACGAATACAAGCTCGGGAATACAAGTTCATCAGAAATCATTTTCAATACCAACTCGCAAATACAAGTTCATCATTTACTGCTTTCAGTGCGAATATATACTGACGGTCAATGAAAACGTTACATTAACTTCATATGTTTATCCTGTAGGATTATTTGCAAACCATTTGGAATGAAACTGCTGAAACAATATTTTCTATTTTTTAAGTATTGAATCTTGATACCTAAATTGTCTTATATGTTTATTGGTAGGCTTTTTGGACAAGCAGTTAACGCAGTTATTTACCTTGTCATTTAACGTTGTTTACTACGTATATATAGTGAAAGAACACCTTTTTAAGTTTATATGGCTTTTGATAAAATACTTGGCAAGTTATGGAGCATATTCGGTTCATGTAAGAACATGACTCCAGACGACGCCGATGCCGGACAAAGTGAAACATATTTGTCTGTCATGTTTCCGCAATCACGTACATTGAATGACCACTAACATATGATAGCATTTAATTGTAAAATATCATGTATATACTACTTTAAAACATAATTGTAATATCTATATTCCAGGAGTGTTCACGACTGCAAGCTCATTACTTGCAGACGACGTGAAAATTGAAATAGTAACGCTACATAATACCTTAAGAAGACATTTTGCCAACGGTGCTGATGGCGCCACGGTGGCGAACATGGCGAAACTTGTAAGTACTACGTGTCTGCGTAATTGATGCTGTAAGTAATTACATTCTGCGTCATTCACGCAAATGTGAAACTATGTCATTCACGCAAATGTGAAACTATGTCATTTACGCAAATGTGATAACTACGTCACTTAGTCGCACTTAGATCCTACCCTCAATCAAACATTAGAGAGTGGAATTTGAAACAAGTGGTAAAAAGTGCATCTGAAGGTTATAGAAATTAGGTCACGAGTGCATCTGAAGGTTATAGAAATTAGGTCACGAGTGCATCTGAAGGTTATAGAAATTAGGTCACGAGTGCATCTGAAGGTTATAGAAATTAGGTCACGTTTGGGTTAAATTATGTCAGTGCGTCTGCTTGTTTTTTCAAAGGGTTAAGCATGTTCTTTAAAACCTAAATACATTTTCTTAACATACTTCATTACATGCCTTAACATGTCTCCATGCTGATACAGCGTTATACCCTTATACATACACAAAATGTGAAGCAGCGTTGAGTTAATCGGATCTGTCAACACAAACAACCTGTTTTTGGCAGACGTTTATGATTACCTGATACCAAACAATTTGTTGAACTGCATATTAAATCTCGGAAATGTCATGTTTGAAACACTCCCGGATATATTATCATCTTTCCCTCTAAAAGCATTTCTGAAGTGGAAAAAAATCAATTCATAAACCGAACTGGATGAAAGTGCAGATGTAAAAAGAAATTTAAGGACAATACAAATATCTTTATATTTCGACAATACACACATCTATTTTAGATTTACTCTAGATATCAGTCATTATCACCTCTTAGATTCGTTACAACGGACCCCAAGTCGTACATTTTTATTTACAAGGTGTTTGTTTCTTTGTTTGTATGATGTTTTAGGTCATTTTCAACACATGCCAGGTTATATATGACGGTCGATTTTTTGTGGCGGAGGCAGACCACTCATTTTTTTCTGGGTAGAACCAGGAATCTTCCCGAAATAACTGGACAACATCTCACGTAGCCCCAGTATACAAAACAAAATACCAGAGTGCAAAGCATCATATTAGAGACCGCGATCTTTAACATGCATAACCAGCAAAATCACGGAGCTTATAACTATAACTAATATGATGTCTCACTAACATAAAAAAAATACTATACAACTTTCAACACAGTTCCGTTCTGAGCAAAGTTATGAATCACAATTAATTTGTTTGAGACACAATTTTTTGGATAATTTAGAAAGGAAAAAAAACAAAACTTTTTGTTATGCAAACACAACTCATACTCAAACAGCAACGATTTGGCATAAACAAACCAACATGCCATTTGTTTTAAACATATTTATTTTACATCGATTG
This sequence comes from Cyrtodaria siliqua, assembly GCA_037043455.1. Lineage (NCBI taxonomy): Eukaryota > Metazoa > Mollusca > Bivalvia > Adapedonta > Hiatellidae > Cyrtodaria > Cyrtodaria siliqua. The sequence continues at coordinate 812 of JAWPHD010018223.1, read as the reverse complement.
CGAAACAAGTTCTTGCAACTTAGATTAATCACTCTCGATGGCTTCCTAGGTAGAACCAGTACTAAGCAATGTGGATTAATTATCTTGCTCAAGGATAAATAACGTGGCCGCGACGGAGGCAATCAGATGAGTGCAAAGTTCAAAGTTCTTTCAGGTGTGCCCCAGTGTCAAGTCTTGACCCCGTGCCTTATTTCTGATATATAAAAGGCATGCATGTAGACATACCTAGCTCATTAAAACGCTTTGCAAATTGTATACATCATTATGAAATGTCTGTAACTATTTATTTACCAAAGAGGTATGGAAATAACTACATATTTACCCAGCCAGTATGCATAAAACCACTTGTTTGCCAAGGCGCTTTGCATATAACCACATATTTGCCTAGGCGCTATCCACTATGTATTTACCGAGGAGGTATGCATATATCACATATTTGTCAAGGAGTTATGCATATAACCACATATTTGCCAAGGCATATTATGCATATAGCCACTTTTTTACCAATGAGGTATGCATATGTTTTGCCAGTGAGGTAGCATATGTTTTGCCAATGAGGTATGCATATGTTTTGCCAATGAGGTATTCATATAAACAATTTAATATTGGCCAAAGCAGTGTGTATATTACCACATTTGCCGAGGCGGTATGCCTTTACCACATATTGCCGAGGCGGTATGCCTTTTACCACATATTGCCGAGGCGGTATGCCTTTTACCACATATTGCCGAGGCGGTATGCCTTTTACCACATATTGCCGAGGCGGTATGCCTTTTACCACTATTGCCGAGGCGGTATGCGTATTACCACAT
>JAWPHD010018222.1:0-40879 GCA_037043455.1 Cyrtodaria siliqua | reverse complement strand
ATAATTAACAATGTCAAAACTAAAATCATCTTTCTTGTCATAGATTTTGCTAATTATTTCACCGTTTTCAATCGAGAGATCTAAATCAAGAAAAGAAGCGTTATATACAGATATATTAGCTTTGTTGAGCTGAAGTTCTTTAGGATAAATATTATTAACCATAGTTTGAAAGAAAGGGTTGTCAATGTTCAATATCTCACAGACAGATATCATAAGTATATTATAAGTGTATCTCACAGACAGATATCATAAGTATATTATAAGTATATTATAAGTGTATCTCAGAGTGTATACAGAGATTTAAAGAAATTTGATACAATGCATTTCAATAATAGTTTAAATAAAACATTTGATCTTATCAATATAGAAAGTACGACAGATGTAAACTCTGCCATAAGCTCGTGGAATGATTCTTTTCTTAATGTACTAGATAAACTAGCACCTATAAAAACTAAACGAATAAAAAGCAACACACTTCCAAGTTGGTTGACACCTGAAATAAAAGAATCAAGGAATAACATAGACTTCTATCATAAGACAAAACGTTTTGTCCAGTATAAACCTTGGAGAAATAAAACAAATATTCTCATTGATCAAGCTACAAAGGATTACTACACCAAAGCCATAGAAGATAACAAAAACTCTGGGACCATGTGGAGGTATATAAATGAACTTAACTCAGTGAAAACTAAGTCAAAACACCCAAACATGTGTATTCCCAGAAGAATTAAAAAATGCAACAGTAGTTCCTATATATAAATCAGGTGATGCTGATGATCCCGGTAATTACAGACCAATTTCTATTTTTCCCACATTATCAAAAATACTAGAAAGACATATAGCCAACCAGTGTATTAAGTATCTGGAAATGTATGGTCTAATTTATAGGGGACAGTAAAACAATTATATGTTAACAGTACAGCAATAGAAAATGTACACAGTCAAAAATGATTAGGGGTATATATTGATAAAAACCTGTCATGGGACGTCCATGTTGATAATCTTTGTACTTCTTTAACAAACAAAACTAATTTTTTGAGCAAAATCAAGAAATTTCTCACACATGAAACAAGAATTATGTATTACAATGCATATATACAACCAATTTTGGATTATGGTGACACTATTTGGGGAAATTGCTCTAGCAACAATATTAATAGAATCCAAAAAATCCGAAATAGAGCTGCTCGGATCATCCTTAATAAGCCATATGATGCATCTTCAAATCCCTTATTTAAATAGCTTAAATGGTTAAATGTCCATGATCGAATACAATTTCATAAAGCAGTGCAGGTTTACAAACGCGTCAATAATCTTGCTTCAGACTATCTTACATCTTTGTTTCAAAAGGTTCATTCTTCTTATAAATTAAGGACTTGTTTAAATGGTGATCTAATCGTCCCGAAACATAGGCTAAGTATATACAAACAAAGTATTCGTTATTCTGGTGCTGTCATATGGAACTCGATCGCACCTCCAATGCGACAAGCCACATCTTCAAAAGCAATCTTCTCTAAAACTACCATAGTCTAATAGTTTGCATGTATAATAAGCTTATGGTTTTCTACGAAGTTTGTTCAAATGGTGACCCTTGACTCAAGTTTCGTCAGGTGCCCTGTTAGTAAATCCATTAAAAAAAACTTTAAAAATCTTCGAATCTACATGAGCTAAGTGTCTAATATTCTACATGTAGTATAAACATATGGTCCTTTAATTAGTCCGTTCAAATGATGATACTGGGGTAAACTTTGAGGCGAGGCGGAGTCAAGGACCTTTGGTCTCTTGTTTTTTACTTGCAGTTGTACAATTTTTTTTATAAAATCACAACATAGTTAGGTTTCAGCTTAACAAAGCTAATATATATCTGATAAAAACGCGTCTTTTTTTGATTTAGATCTTTCGATTGAAATTGGTGAAATAAAATCTATGACAAGAGAGATGATTTTAATTTTGACATTGTTAATTATCCCCACTTGGATAGGGATGTTCCCCGAGCAACTTCTTCGGTGGCGTTTGATGTTTATCTATGATCTTTCATGTCGTGCCCTTAATGGTTTATTCTATTGTTGCGCTCTGGCTTCTGCCAAGTCATTGAGTACCTTCAGTGTGTCTTTCTAGGCTATTTTTTTTTTGTATTATATTTACACGAGCATATTTGTGTTTTACTTATATTGCCTATTGATGCTGCCTTGTTGGTTAGAGATTAGATCATGGCGGGGATTTCTTTATTTACACTGTCCTGTTTTAATGGGGTGACAGTAGGGTAAGTGTGAGGTTTGGTGCACCCTAGAACCGGTTTTAACCCCCAGTGACCTTTGTTGCCACTGACCGTTACGAGGCGGTAGCCCTATTGTCAACTTTAACCTAAGACAAAGAATCGATACTGCAGGATATAGCAAAAACAACTCCAAAGTTAATTGAATAAGATAAGGCCACACGTTCAACGACTTGTCTCTGACATGCATCGAACACAATCCATATTGGACAGACGCAGAACGTAAATTGCGTGAAACGTACTGGATAAGACGCTTAAACACAAAACATCCAGTAGGAATCAACAAAGGGGACTAGATAGATCTTACAGAATATATAAATGTGAACACACATACCCCGGTTTTTATTACTTCCCTTGATCCAATTTTCTGCATTTATATATTATTTTAGCCTTATTCAATTAACTTTGGAGTTGTTTTTGCTATATCCTGTAGTATCGATTCTTTGTCTTAGGTATAGAGGTAGGGTTATTCACTCACATACTCTCTCTTCATAACTAATCATAAATGTCAGCGTATAATTTTACTTTCATCCAACCAGCAATGTTCTTTTGTTAGTACTTTTGTTACTTCCCTTGATCAAAATATCTCCATTTATTTAATTTAATTTGTTTAGCCTTATTCATTGCTTTTTATTAGCTTTGGTGTTGCTTTATACTTTATCCTCCAGTATCGATTTTAGGTTTTATATTTTGAGGTAGGGTTTGTGTTATCATTTTCACATGTTTACTCTCTCTTCATAACTAAATGTAGTCAGGGTACAGTTTTACCCTCATCCAACCAGAAATGTTCTTTTATTAGCATCACATTTAACTCCAGAATGTCTATTCAAAGTAACCAGTTTCTACATTGCCAAACGATAAGTTGTTTTTTAAAGAGTTTTATTTAAACTGCCGTGTATTTTAGTGTTTTTTGTTTCGTATTTGTTATTTTCGTGTTTGTGTACCCTTGATAAACTGTAGCACTATATGCATGTTTTCCCCATCTATATATATATATATACTAATTAGAAACATCTCAGAACATATCCATAATTTTACTGAATAACCAAAGCAGTTCCAGCCAAAGGGTAAACAAATCTGTAAAATACCTTCAAAAACCTAATCACATTTTGAGTTGTTTGTTTTACAAATGTACACCCTTAATTGGCACAAAGAAAGCCATATTATTGTAGTAATACCGGTATGTCAGACATATATATATAATATATATTATATATCAAAAAATTAAAATAAGGGTGACATGTTGCAATTATTCTTAGGAAGACTTACACTTCCTATACGATGTGTGTATCCTCTTTTCAGGCTTGCTGTACTTATATTTGCAAGCAAAGGCATAAACGTTACAGAGTACATAATTTCATTAATAATCTGTCAAAACAATTTCTCATTCATAATATAATAATTAAACCATCGTAGAAAAATTGTGAATTTGTGATTCTTTCAATTGTATACATATAATGTAAAACAATATTTACTTATCTTAACGCATACAAATGTGCCAGTAGTGTGTGGGGTAATTTGACTTCCAATTTTAAGCACAATAGTGATTTTAAGCAGAATGCAATGATGAAAAAAAGCTTAATCATTCTGTATTAAATTAATATGAATAATAAACTTAATTGCATATTTCAAAAGTATATTAACAATTATCAAAAAATATAACTGTGCAAAAATAAACATCTAAAATGTGATGCCAGAGTTGGTAGCGATATCGAAAATGTTGGGTCCTGGCTCAAGGCCTATAAGCAATAATATGAGTAAACTGGAAGGTTTGCAGATTGAGGGGAGATTTAACGACCAATGGACATTTTACAGTATGTTTGCAGTGGTCCACGAGTGACGGTTTCTACATATATTATATAGTGTTGATTAATTCACTAGTGCATGCGGTCAAAACCAATTTTATAGCCTCGAGTCCCTAAATACTCATACCAAATTATAACTAGGGGTGCTTTAGAATAAAACGGATGTCTCCCTTGCAGGAGAAAGGGCCATAAATCCACCAAAATCATTCAACTGGAACACGACGACTAGGCTTGGTAATGGTCATCCCTACCAAGTTTCAGCGGATCAGTAGAAGTTGTCAGGACAAAGCTTATGTATTAAAACATTTAAAGGGCCATAACTCCACCAATAATCATTCAACCGGAACCAAGTTTCGTTGAAAGCCGAATGGTGGTTGAGGAAAACTAGTCCGGACAAAGCATGTGTATTAAAACCTTTTAAAGAGCCATAACTCAACCAAATATCATTCAACCGGAACACGACAACGATATGCGCAACTAGGCTTGATGCTGATCATTCCTGCCAAGTTTCAATGAAATCCAACCAGAGGTTCGGGAAAACTAGTCCGAATATATTGTGTGTATAAGGGTCATAACTCTGTCAAAATTCATTAAACAGGAACATGGCAATGATATGCGCAACTAGGCTTAGTACTGATAATTCCTGCGAAGTTTCGTTGAAATCCACCAGGAGTTCAGGAGAACTTGTCTGTACAATGTTATTGTATTAAAACTTGTAAAGGGCCATAATTCTGCCAAATATCTTTCGACCGGAACACGGTGATGATATACACAACTAGGCTTGGTACTGATCATCCCTGCACTATTTTGCTGAAATCCGGCAAGGGTTTCAGAACTAGTCCTTTAAAGGGCCATACTTCTGCAAAAAAATCAATCAACCGGAGAATGGTGATGCTATGCACAACTAAGCTTGATACTGATCATCCTTGCCAAGTTTCGTTGAAATCAAGCCAGTGGTTTAGCAGAACTAGTCTATACAAATTATGTGTATTAAAACCTTTAAAGGACCATAACTCCACCAAAAATCATTCAACCGGAACAAGGTGACGATATGCACAACTAGGTTTGGTACTGATCATTCCTGCAAAGTGTTGCTGAAATACGGCAAAATGAAGTCCTTATCATAACAATCTGGTTTTGTAAAGATAGGATGAAAAATGAAGGTGCTGACGTTTTAACACATTTTTCAATAATTCAATGTTCTGATCCGATCTGGCAGGTTTTCGAACCTGACCGAGCTTTCATCAATATCAACAATCTGGCAAAGTTTGGTAAAGGTAGGATGCAAAATGGTGGCGCTAGATTGTTGATAAGACAAATATTGCAATTTTCTTTAATTCAAGGGCAATAACTCCGGTCTTATTGGTTTGATCTGGCTGTTTTTTTAGACTCGCCTGAGTTTTCAGTAATATTAATAATCTGGTAAACTTAGGTAAAGATCGGATTGACAATGGAGGCGCTAGAGTGTTGACAAGACAAACATATAGGAATTTTTGTTAATTCAAGGCAATAACTCCGGTGTTACTGGTCCGATCTAGATGGTTTTCAAACTCCTCAGATCATTTATTGATATTAATATTCTGGTAAATTTTGGTAAAGATCGGATGAAAAATGGAGGCGCTAGAGTGTTGACAAGACAAAATATAGCAATTTTCGTTAATGCAAGGGCAATAACTCCAGTGTTACTGGTTTGATCTGGATGGTTTTCAAACTCGTCCGAGCTTTCATTGATATTAATAATCTGGTTAAGGATTGGTAAAGATCGGATGAAAAATGGAGGCACTAGAGTGTTGACAAGACGAAATATAGCAAATTTCGTTAATTCAATGCAATAACTCCGGTGTCACTGGTCCGACCTGGCTAGTTTTCGAACCCGCCCGAGCTTTTCTTTGATATTAATAATCTGGTTACGGGTTGGTAAAGATCGGATGAAAAACGGAGGTGCTATAGTGTTGACAAGACAAACATATAGCAATTTTCGTTAATTCAAGTAATTACTCCGGTGTTACTGGTCCAATCTAGCTGGTTTTCAAACTCGTCTAAAACAGAGCTAAAAATGACGATATCTGCTCTACCAAAAAAAAAAGAATCGACGCTTTCTCACTTATAAGTCGAATTCCCAGTAAGATTCAAACCCGAAGCGACGAGAGGCGAGAAGGGAAATAAAAAATGCAGAGTTGCTGTACATTTTGTTATAGCTACGATCATCTGCGCCACTAAACGTCATTTATAAAATATCTGTAGACATACTCATGAACACATATCAAAGCATATGATAATTTGATATTTTAAGATGAAACGCCTAAAATCAATCAAGATGAAACATAAACATACTATAATGTTTCCATAAACATAGACACATTTGTATTGTGTATACATCATTACTGCTTTAGCCAATGGAATTAACAATGTGTAAAAGCAAACTAGTCTTGCTAGATTTAGATTCGATTTTTTAATTTCTAAGGGAACACTATTCCATACTAAAGTTCCAGAATATGATAAGCTCCCTTTGAATAGTTCGTTATCTGGCTTAAGGTATTATGAAATGTCTATTTGTAATTGATATCAGCTGCATTGAAGTATTTTGCTCATTTACTCTCATGTGAAACAAGTCGCTTAGATATTGCGGGAACATTTGATTTACTGTTTTGTACATGCTTTTAGTTTTTTGAAGAAAAACTATTTCTTCGAATAATATCATATTTAGAGAAATACATGCAGTTTCAAGATTAATATATTCATGACCTTGTATATATTGCATGCTCTTTTTTTGTGTAATTTTGTAATTCTATATACATTGGTATTAGAAGAGTTTCCCCAAATAACACAGCAAAAATTAAAATGAGGTTGTTTATATGCATTGTAGAATAATATGTGTTCCAGTGATTTATACGAACGTATTCTGGACAACAGCCACAGACATGACGATATCTTTTTGGAAATATACTGATAATTCCTTTGCATATTTTCATCAATATTTACACCTAATATTTTGTCGCCTGTTGTCATTTTCATAGAGCGTTATTATTCATGAATATAGAAATTCAGATAACTATTACTGTGTATGGAAACCATTAGAACGCTCTAATACTGTGATGATGTTTGACCTATTTCGAGATTCCATATACTGCATACAGTGCACAGTGAAGCGTGAATTTGCTGTACCCCTCGTGTATGGAGATGGTTAATTGCGAATTCCATTTTCTGTATATGTTTTTGAATCGATGTGAAATACATTTTGTTCTAATAAAATTCCAAGGAAGATTTATATAGATGTATGTGTTTTTTATAGTGAGCATAAAGTTGATTAAGACCTCACTGCACAGATCGCCAATACTCGGGAGGCGTTTCATGAAAGTAATGTGTTACTGGAAGAGCCTAACGTCATAGCAATCCATTTCCGTTTTGATCCGGCCATTCCTCTATTTTGTTTTCTTTTGTGCAGCGGGAGTGCTCCAGTTAGGACGAAACAATTTTTCATAAGTGGAATATGTGCAAGTTTACACTCTCCATTGTCATACGTGTCAATAAAAAAAGCACACATTTCAGTTTATGAATGTTTTGTGTTGTCACGGATTGATCTACATGAAATTAGTCTTGATCATGTTCGACGCCTGATAATTTTGTAAACAAGCAAGCGTCGCAGATGATCTAGACTACGTAAAATGATAAATTATTTGTTATTCATTCTGCATGTTTAAAAATTCGAGTGAACAATTGGAAGGTTGTTTGTGAATAAACATTCCCTGACGTTTCTAGTCGTCGTTTGCGTATTTGGTAATCTGTAGTATCTAAACTAAAAGAAGAACATAATACCTAGACGGAGACGTGAGAATCATGGCTGTTGTGGTAGTCAGGGTCATTCAGACCCTGTGTATACCGAATGTGTCTAGGATATTTGTTTATGACTTATGTTTCATGAGACTTCCAGACATATTTTTCTTGAATGTTTATCTTTAGAAACATCTTGTGCTCTTTTGTTTCCATATAATTTTGAAAACTTAACCCTGCGGTCGCCAAGTGTTAAGCATACTTGACTCGAGTCCCAGAAATCACGTGTATGATTTCCAGTGGGGTCACATCCCGGATTTTTCAAACAAACTCCCGCAGTATCTTACTTGGGCATGGTACTGTGAATATAGTTCATCCTTCGGAGGGATTTAAAGTAGTCTGTCCAGTGTACAGGGAGAACTATACTCTGTGCAATATCTCTCTGAACTTCTGTGTTAAGCAGTGATACAAAACCAGGGCCCTATATGAATTATATATAGATTATTTAAGATCTAACATGCAGAGAAATAAAATAAATATATTTAAAAAATGTAAGGCTAAACTGAGGCATATACAAGTTCAACTAACACGAGTTCCAAAAATCTAGAAAGATCGCGCTGCCAATTCAGAAATGCTACATACACCAATATTTTGAGTAATCGTACCTTTTGTATTGTTTCATGTTGATTGAACAATCATCCATAAAATGAACCCAATTCAGAAACAGCCGATCAAAAACCGGTTCACACTTGCCACTGTTCCAGTTTACGCTACCGTGTGTACAACTAATAAGTAGGCACTTAAAGGGACACATGGCAATCTTGCATTATTTGACATGTATGTCTGAATTTATATATCCAGTATCATTTTTACTTTAACACTGGTTATATTTAAATAAATCAAATCTTAAGTATTCACTATTTCGTCTTATTATACTATAAGTTTTAATATATTACTGGTGCAATAATATAAAAAAATAATAATATGCAAAAACAAATGGCTTAATACAATTCTTATAATTAACATTAATGATTGAACAAATGCAATTTATGTAGAAATCTAACGGGACGCTGATGGTTTTTGAAAACTCAAGATTGCTATGTGTTCCTTAAACACTTATCAGTGATCGTAAAGTTCAAAAACACAGACGGGCTGAGTATCTCTGGCTAATTCGTAAGCAAACATTGTCAAATTGTTCTGTTTTGGCCGCTAGAGGGCGCCACATTATTTGATGTTTTACCCGGCTCGATCACGCAGTTAAATCTGTGAATAATACCACGGCTTTATACGACTGATAATGTTGAGTGCGGGGACACAAACCAGTTGATTGACAGCAAGAGGCGTAACAGTGGGCGGAGTCTTATCGCACCGACAATTTGACAGTGGTTTTCAATAAACGCTGACATAATTAGTTTATCGATCTAAATTGATTATCACTAATTAGCTAAAACACTCAGCGGGATAGTGGCTTATAAACAGTGAAAGACTTTGTGAATTAGAATTCGGGATTTTCCGAGATCTTTTAGACAAAATCGGTTGGAAATTTGGATTCGCCAGACCGCCGATGTCTGGCGAATTTGGTGTGTATTTCTTACGGTTTTCATTCGCCAGTTCAGGTTACTTTTCGCCTATGGCGATTTGGCGAATGGCCTAGTTAGCCAATAAACATTAACCATTGGTATTCGTGAACAAACGTAAAAATGTGTTAATGCTCTGATCAATGAAATGTGAACCCCAAATTGTACTTTTGTTTTGGATCGCTGTCGTATAAATTCGTTACCTCACCGGTTGACTCATAAAATATGTTGACGATTTTAGCCGAGTATTTTCAAATAAAACTCGCAATGTTCCGTCGTATATATGCAAGCGTCTAATCATTTGAATCGATAAAGCATGTCGTATGAGAACAAGTTAAATGTCAACACTTAATTCCTTCATAGGAGGGAGAACGGCCTAAAAAACAGCGGGTTAAAGTCAATACTTGTCAAAAACAATAAACTAACATCTTGTGTGGTGTCACATATTAGTATTGCGAACAATTTAACGTTTTTGCAACAACGGTAGGCCGTGTGCTGCTACCCACATTTTGACATATTGGTACCACTCAAGCTGGCAAATTCTAATATGCATTTTCGGAAAGGTCAATGTCTTACGCTTCTTTTAAGCCAGGATAGTATTTTTAGTTCGGTAGCTTAAGTGTATAAAACTACTGTTTTATAAAGGGAGGTAATTTTTAAGAAAATTTTCTAAATTGATATAAAAATAGATATATGGCATGGATTAACTCCACCAAATATGTTTTTATGTATTTGATTGCGTTCAAAATGGTAACGTAAGTCAGGTAAACATATAACAGTTCAATAGTTCAACCCTTAAAAACGTATAAAACATATGGAAGCAAACATTCAACCATTTTAATCATTAAACGCACATTCTATCGAAAGAAGGTAAAGATAACCAAACAAATTAGAATACATTTATACTTTTTAAGCAAATTACATGTAAATATAGTTTTTAAGATTCTGCATATACGAAGCAATACGAAATAATATAAACGCCTGACCTCTCTGTAATAAATGTGTTGCTATAAAGGGAGATAATAAAGTACACTTTTAAGATTTTAATTAGAAAAATTAAGCTAAGATTAACAAATGATTCACTGAAATGTTACAATTCAAAGTTCCATTTTATTTGTCTTTGTGTCACCTTCGTAGCATAGCAGACCGGTAGAGATCGCTTTGTCCGTAGTCTGTCTTCATTCTTCGTCTTTGTCTGTCTGTCCGTCATGCTTTAACCTGCAACCTGAACTTGGTCATAACTTAAAAAATAGTTCACCTATGTTCATGAAACTTCATAAATATCTTCATCTCACCCCAAGGAAAGTCGTTACACATGTCTAATAACTTTGTTTTTTATTTCGGCAAAGTTATGCCCCTTTCCATTAAACCTTTAACTGCAACCTGACCTAGCTCATAACGTTAAATAAGCACATGACAATCTACAAAAGTGTTCCTTGGAACACCCTTCTCGTTATTTATTTAACATATGCAAAAGCCTATGTGAAAATCAGCCTTTGATTCCATCATTGAATTATATACTATTGTTAAATTCACATTCACACTAAAAATATGTATAGCATTATTGTAATAGTACATAACTGTTAAAAAAAGAAAAAATATTTTTGATATTTAAAATGATACACATGAAAAGCGTGCACTTACATTGTAAACTGAAACGTGGTAAGGTGAAACGTTCGGATGAACAGTTTATTAGATTTGTTATTTGGTTTGGACCGAATATAGACATGATACTGATCAATTGGTTTTGTTTGGCAATGCTTCTATGCAAAATAATCACTCAGTTCTGTTTAACACTTCCACAAATATAGTTGCCGGTTATGAAAAAATTACAGAGAAAGTTCGACTATGTCATCATACTATAACATTGAGATTATTTCGAAACCACATGTCATTGAAAGAATATCTTTACAATGGTGTACTTTGAAATTTGGAATATGTGATTACATGGTTTATTTTATTTGTTTAGAAATGATGTCTCGTTTGCTCTCGCTGGATAAATGGAACAATTTATTTGACATTAAAAAAATAAATAATAAAATTGCCGTCATACATTTCGGATAAAAAGGGCATATTTCAGCATTTCTGATATTATGTTCACGTAAATAATATTGAAGTACGGTCATGTACATTATGGTTGACATTGCTCATGCCTAAAGTATACATTTGGTTGAACATTTCACTTGACCATACCGCATCCATTTTGGAGTTTGTGTTTATATAAAGATGGCAGATAAATAGTCCTTAAATATTCAGCAGCTAACGAGTGTTACACGTGTTGCAAGTAAACACAGGCTAGATACAAAGGCAATGTTGCAAGGAGGTTTGAAAGTCTTTGCTTCAGTTCTTGGGAGTAGGAAAATCGTTCTTAAATGAAAACAACTGATTTACAAAGTAGTTTGAGTATATGACTGCTAAAATAAAAGTATAATCTAGATACCGCTACGTCAATAGGACAGAGCATCCTGACAGACATGTTTTGAAAGACGGTAGTTAAATATTATTTTAAACAGCAGGTTGTCTAAATGGACACATGGTCTATAGTAAAATCTGATGGTGAGATTTTCCAATCCAATCCACCTCTAAGTAGAATGGGCATACAACAAGCTGTTGTAATGAGACCCTGGAATAATTATCAAGTGGATATCAGTTAATAATAAGCCAGTGTCTCATTACAACGGCTTGTTGTATGTCCATCCTATAGAGTTGTGAATTCAACTGGTCAGCTCTTGATGAGCAGTATTCCCCGTACATATGCAAAAGCAGCAGTACAACATTTGCGTGCATACCACCACGTGCAAACAAGGACCTCGGAAAGACTTACATAGCTTTAGAATAGGGATGATACACCTTGAACTTTGTTATAAGGCCTGTTATAACAGATGCCCATCTGTTCCTTTATAATTTCGGAATGTTGCGAAACTTTCTTGACACTATACTTGCAGAAAGCATAGACTTCGCTGTATTGCAAAATGGTGTGAATGCAGGGGAGTTAGTTGTAGCATGCATACCAGATTCAAAATGTTAACATGCGTCAACATTCGGCAGATGAAAACGTAGTATTCTGTTAAAGATGTTAATATCATGATTGTCTCTTTCTGTAGCTTTGAGACGTATATTATTTTCCAGGCTGAGTTTTCTTTAAAACTACGTTTACTTCTTAATTGCATTTTTCTCAACCCTAAACTGAAATATCGCTTCTCTCGGTTCTGTTAATTGGCATATTTTTTGTTTGCAATAGTTTAATAAAAGAAATACTACAATGGCATTTACGTATGCAATTTGTGAGTTTGAGTTTAATTATCAAAATCGTTTAAAAATGTTTTATATTAAAATACATGATATTCATTCAATTCTTTTTTTTAAGCTATTTGTTTAAATTTATTTTGTGTGTGTTTGTCCATTTTTTTCCATATACACGAACATAGAAGAAGAAGAAGAAGAAACTTTGTTTGCCTCGTCATAGGTCTATGGAGGTTCGAGGCCACCCTCCATATATATAACAATATTGCAATAATTCTATGAAGACCCTTGAACAAATCAATAAAATACATAATTATTAATCATTTTTTTGTTTCTCGAGTGAATATGTGTACTTCAACCTTTTTGTGTTTGTGATGTCGTTTGCATTTGTTATTACTTTTGCCTTCTCGTTTGTCTGTTTGCGTGTTTGTTTTTGTTTTTTGTGATTGACTGTCGTCCTTGAATGCTGCTTTACCGATATTTGTATCTTTCTTTATACCTAAAATACATCACTCATATGATAAGGTAAATAATAAGATTAAATGTTAATCAATCAAACAAAAATACCATTCTTCGATGATTCTAATTGGTAACGTATTATTGACTTATTTGAGTCAAGTATCTTCTAGATACCTGTCTGTCGATCATATCTTTCCCTGCGAAATCGAAACAAGAGGAAAGATATAATTCAAAACTGGTATATTTAAGTCAAAATGTAATGGGTGCCTCTTTATCTACATAATAAGAAAATGGTAAAGAACTTCAGCTCCCTTTCATTTCAAAAGAAATCATTTTTTAATAAATATTCAAATGGTCGTAAATTTTATTTGCAGCCTGCCTTCAAGTTACTTAGGAACATTTTGTCTGTACCTTAATACATCTTTATTTACATTTTTGAAAAATACTTTGTTTTGTTATAAATAAATATCCAAAAATCTTTTGTTTTATGCTTTTTTTTGTAGATTTTCTCCAAAAATGTCAAGATGTATCAACTTTGTTTATTCCAAACATTTTTCCCATGCACATTAATATAATAGAATGTTTATTTTAAGAACATTAATCTCCCTTATATTGCAATAAAATTGTATTTAAAATAGTCCAGTTTTCGGAGGTTTTGGTTTAACATTCTGGGCTAAAGTAACGGCATTTTCAAATCTCTGATCCTTTAGGACTGTCTCTTCTGTAGCTCATGACACCTTTACATTTAAGAAATACTATAACGCTTCTGTTTTTATTATATTTTAATCATAATTCAAAATTTCATGACTATTCCAAAAATCAGTGACTTTAATTCATTTTGTGTTGATGTCCCCCCAAAATTTCAAGATTCATATATTTTATTCATTCCAAATATTTGTTTTCATGAACTTGTATATAACAGATAACTTTAAGGACTTTCAATCTCCTTATATTGTAATGAGAATTATATTTTTAGAAGTAATCCCGTTTTTAGTTAAAATTTGCAACTTTTGGCCCAAAATATCCCAGTTTTTCCAAATCTCTGATCCTTTAGAATTTTACCTGTATCTCAGGACATCTTTAGGTAAATGAAAATACGTTAAAACCTACTATTTCATTTAATTGAGAGTGTCAATATTTTTTTAAAAATTATTCCAAAAATGAGCAATTTGTACAGGTTTGTTTTGCTGATTTCCCCCCAAAATGGCAAGCTGTCTACATTTTGTTCATTTCAAATATTATTTTTATTTACAGGAATATAACAGGCAACTTTCAGAAGCTTCAGCTCTCTAATATTGCAATGATAATAATATTTAAAACATTATTCCAGTTTTTAGCAATTTTTGTTCAAATTTGGATGATTTTGCCCAAAAATAATGTGCTACCGTTTCAGAAAAACTATCTTGGCTATTTCTTATTTATTAAGATAGATCTAAAAGGTTATAGCAACTCGAATTTGCCAGCTGAGTTGGTACCGAAAAGTTGAGCAGCACACGGCCTACGATGTCGGACAAACACTGGTATAAATTGTCCTTGACACTAACACATTACACTAACTTTGTACAGACTAGTTCTCCTGCTACCCTGGCTGGCATTCAACAACTAGTGGCCTATATCATTGCCATGTGCCGGTTGAATGAATGTTGAAAATGTGTTACGGTCCCCTGCACATTTAGCCAGTAGAGCATCCACAGACTCTCTTTCACCTCTTGTCTGCACCGTATTTTCAATACTATAACACTTACAGATACCAAACTTGGTATGTGGATACATCTTGGGATAGCTGTGTGTCGCATACCAAAATAAAGCCACTGTGACTTTGACCTTGATCTGTGACCTCTGTCATAGAAAATGCTTGTCCAAACAGTATTTTCAATACTATAAAACTGTCTTAGAGATAGCAAACTTGGTATTTAGAAACATCTTGGGATAGCGATGTGTCGCGTACCAGAATAAGGTAATTGTGACCTTGACCTGTGACCCCTGTCATAGAAAATGCTTGTCCGGACCATATTTTCAATACAATAACACTTAGAAATACCAAACTTGGTATGTGGATACATCTTGGGATAGCGGTGTGTCGCATACCAATATAAGGTCACTGTGACCTCTGTCATACCCAAAACATTGTGAGAAGCATCAGTATGAAGTGGAACTGCGCATATACATGAAGTCATGGGGTATGCGTTTGCAAGGGTATTAATAACCTTCAGTGATAGTTATGGCTCCCCGACACAAAGTGTGGAGGGGAGCCATATTGATTTTGTGCTTTCTGTCTGTCTGTCTGCCTGTCTGTCTGTGTCACAAACGATGTCCGATCAATAACTAGAGAATGGTTCGACCTAGGGTCCTCAAACTTTGAAAGATGGTTGATCATGACAAGTATATGAACCCTATTGATTTTGGGGTCATTAGGTCAAAGGTCAAGGTCGCGGTGACATTGATTATCAAAACGATGTCCGATCAATAACTAGGGAATGGTTAGACCTAGGATCCTCACACTTAGAAGGATGGTTGGTCATGACAAGTAGATGAACCCTATTGATTTTGGGGTCACTAAGTCAAAGGTCAAGGTTGTGGTGACATTGACTATCAAAACAATGTCCGATCAATAACTAGAGAATGGTTGGACGTAGTGTTCTCAACTTAGAAGGATGGTTGATCATGACCAGTAGATGACCCCTATTGATTTTGGTCACTAGGTCAAAGGTCAAGGTCGTGGTTACATTGACTATCAAAACGATGTCCGATCAATAACTAGAGAATGGTTGGACCTAGGGTCTTCAAACTTGGAAGGATGGTTGGTCATGTCCAGTAGATGACTCCTATTGATTTTGGGGTCACTAGGTTAAAGGTCAAGGTCGCGGTGACATTGACTATCAAAACGATATCCGATCAATAACTACACAATGGTTGGACCTAGGGTCCTCAAACTTGAAGGGATGGTTGGTCATGACCAGTAGATGACCCCTATTGATTTTGGGATCACTAGGTCAAAGGTCAAGGTCGCGGTGACATTGACTATCAAAACGATATCCGATCAATAACTAGAGAATGGTTGGACCTAGGGTCCTTAAACTTGGAAGGATGGTTGGTCATGACCAGTAGATGACCCCTGTTGATTTTGGGGTCACTAGGTAAAGGTCAAGATCGTGGTGACATTGACTATCAAAACGATGTTCACTAGATCAAAGGTCAAGGTCGCGGTTACATTGACTATCAAACGATGTCTGATCAATAACTAGAGAATAGTTGGACCTAGGGTTCTCAAACTTGGAAGGATGGTTTGTCATGACCAGCAGATGACCCCTATTGATTTTGGGGTCACTAGGTCAAAGGTCAAGGTCGCGGCGACATTGACTATCAAAACGATGTCCAATCAATAACTAGAGAATGGTTGGACCTAAGGTCCTCAAACTTGGAAGGATTGTTGGTCATGACCAGAACAGGACCCCTATTGATATCTAAACGATCCCCGATCAATAACAAAACAATGTCCAATCAATAACTAGAGAATTTCAATATTACTGATACAGATAGTAGATACAATCACAGGGATATTGAATATCAAAACGATCTCAGATCAATGAGAACGGTTGGACATAGAGTCGTCGATTATGTCTATTCGGGCGATTGGGGGAGCCATACGTTTTTGTCCCATGGACAATAACATTTTCTAGTTTTAGTTTGACATTCTTTTGATCTACATCTTTATTAATTTCGCTTAGTTTTATACACTCTTTTTGTGATTTCTGGGCGATCTCTGTAGTGTAAGGAAATACGCTTTTCTTTCGAGAAAAGAGATTCAAGTTCAAGTCTTGGCAAGGACCTGACACACTGAGTTGTACATACAATTTTTTTTTTCCACATCAGTAATGTTGTTTTTGTACAGCACGAACATAAAAATATGTACATTTGATAGTAATTCATCATATTATTACCGTATGTAAATTGTAATTATTCATACATATTCAGAGTGTGTTTTTATATAATTGTGCTTTAAAAATATTATTTATAGTAAAAAGAATACATATAGCCGGAATACATATTTATAGCCGAAATCACCTATTGCGAATTGTCGGTTTTAACGAAGGTCCTTTTTGTCCAGCTCCTCCAGTCTTTGCTTAATATAGAAATAGCGAATATAGCACTTTCTTGGTTATAGCAAAGCACTTAAATTAGACGTTAAGTTTCAAATAAAACACTTTCTATCTTTATTTTGCTTTTCCATTTTGTTCCCTGCCATTGCTACACCAAATAGAACTCGCTATTAATTTTACACAAACAAACCACGCATGATGCTCTAATTCCAATGCAATGAATTAAAACAAATATATTCTACAATTTTCATTCTTATTGCCGCTCGTCCACATAGTATATATTGTATACTATGACTTTTCTTGTTAACTCTATATTTTCATAAATAAGCACCAATGAAGCATCATACATGTGTGCACGTTTCTGTCTAGCTGTAATGAACATAGCGTGTTTTTTTTCGTATTTAATAGCATACCATTCTCTTTACACCATCTTTGAAGGTTGTCTAATGAATATTGTAGATTTATTTCTACAGTGATCTTATCTAATTGTACATCAACAATTGTAGTGTCATCAGCATACAAGTCTGTACTAATAGACGTTTTACAAAGAGTTGCAATAAATTGTGAACTATAATTTACTGATGTTGTCTATTTGATGATTTTTTAAATTTAATAATTATAAGGTTCTAACAAAATGCTTTAAACACGACTTTAACAAACGTTTAAAGGGACACATGGCAATCTTGAATAATCAAAATGGCCGCCACGGCGACTCAAAGTTTACATAGAGTAATATAGGAAAAGGCTAAACATTACATCTTCTTTGAAACCGCTTGAAGGATTTTGATGAAACTTCATTACAATGATCTTTAGAATTAGTCCCCCTCAGATTTGTGTTTTTCGCGGCCGCCAGTCATCCAAGGTGGCCCCCATGGCTAAAATTAGGTCAAATTTAAGAAAATTTCAAACGACATCTCCTCCATAACCACTTATTCCATTCTTGTGAAAAATCATAAACATGTTCCTTGGGTTGGCCTCTATCAAGTTTATGTTTTTCGTCGAATAATCAAAATGGCCGCCACAGCGACCCAAAGTTTACATAGTTATATAGGAAAACATTAAAAATGACATCTTCTCTGAAACCGCTTGAAGGATTTTGATGAAACTTAAATCACAATGACCCTCATATTTGTGTTTTAGGGGCATCCAGTCATCCATGATGGTCACCATGGCTATACTTAGGTCAAATTTAAGGCACTTATCAAACGACATATTACCACTTATTCCATTCTAGTTAAATATCATATACATGTTCCTGTTGTTGGCCTCTATCAGGTGTGTGTTTTTCGTTGTCGTCAAATATTCAAAATGGCCGCCACGATAACCCAAAGTTTACAGAGAGTTATATATAGGAAACATATTTCTTGGGTTGACCTCTATCATGTTTATGTTTTTGAATCACATCATACCAGTAGGTCGTCCACAGGCCCACTTGGGCGTCTTGATCTTTGTTATTCTACCATGGGTCAAATATATTTTGGAGCAATATTATCAAACAAATAGTACTGTTGCTAGAAAAATTTACTTTAACCTGTTCAAATAAGTATTAATAATGATATGCATATATGAGCGTTGTAAATAAAACTAATGGGACGTCGCGAGTTTTAAAGAGAGCAAAATTGCCGTGTTTCTCTTTAACTTCATGCTAACAAAGCTGTTAACTGATCAACAAATGCAACAACAAAACAAAAGGCTCGCATTAACGTTGATGACCGACGTGGGTAGCCCTTCTACACACTTGTTATTAGACCGGTATGTGCTATATTTGTTCATGTTTATACCTTTTGAGACAATTCAAACTATCATCAAATCAAATAGTCTGCATTAAGTTTCCTTTGAATTACTGGCTTCAAACATAAGCAGT
This sequence comes from Cyrtodaria siliqua, assembly GCA_037043455.1. NCBI lineage: Eukaryota > Metazoa > Mollusca > Bivalvia > Adapedonta > Hiatellidae > Cyrtodaria > Cyrtodaria siliqua. Next base: position 21,785 of record JAWPHD010018222.1, on the reverse strand, counting down.
GGTTTAGAGCTTTTCAAAGACGGAGAACTCATTATAGAATTTTAAGATTTTATTTTCATTATAATTGCTAAATATTGAAAAGAAACTATCACCACGGAGAGCCAGTCTAATTGGTTATCATCGTAGATGGCTACTTGAATACGTAATTTTCTATTTGAGCTGGTTATGGTTTATTAAAATCAGTCAGTCGAGATCAAATACAAACACTCATGCAAAAGCACAACTCGAATTTTGATTTGCGTATGGCAGACATGTAGTTCTACTTTTGTTCAATATGTGGAATATACACCGTTGAGTAACACTTGTTTAGGCATAATTTCTCTGAGATGCCAGGTGGTATCACCCTTCCTAGCAGATTTCTTCTTCATAACATATCGTGGGTCCTTTCATGCAGTAATATGGCTATGTATAGAAGTGTAATTATTTGAAGATATTGGTCAACGAACATTGGGGTCGACAGTACTACATACATAACTTATGTTGTTAGGTCAGTGCACTGGTTCTAACTGTGTCAGTTATGAAACGGTACATACCTGACTTATGTTGTTATGTAAGTGGAAAGGTTCTAACTTATGTAATTAGGTCAGTGCACTGGTTCTAACTGTGTTAGTTATGAAACAGTACATACCTGACTTATGTTGTTATGTAAGTGGAAAGGTTCTAACTGTGTCAGTTATGAAAAGGTACATACCTGACTTATATTGTTATGTAAGTGGAAAGGTTCTAACTGTTTCAGTTATGAAAGGTACATACCTGACTTATGTTGTTATGTAAGTGGACAGGTTCTAACTGTGTCAGTTATGAAACGGTACATACCTGACTTATGTTGTTAGGTCAGTGCACTGGTTCTAACTGTGTCAGTTATGAAACGGTACATACCTGACTTATGTTGTTATGTAAGTGGAAAGGTTATAACTGTGTCAGTAATGAAACGGTACATACCTGACTTATGTTGTTATGTAAGTGTAAAGGTTCTAACTAGGTCAGTTATGAAACGGTACATACCTGACTTATGTTGTTATGTAAGTGGAAAGGTTCTAACTGTGTCAGTTATGAAACGGTACATACCTGGCTTATGTTGTTATGTAAGTGGAAAGGTTCTAACTGTGTCAGTTATGAAACGGTACATACCTGACTTATGTTGTTATGTAAGTGGAAAGGTTCTAACTGTGTCAGTTATGAAACGGTACATACCTGACTTATGTTGTTATGTAAGTGGAAAGGTTCTAACTGTGTCAGTTATGAAACGGTGGCCTTATCAGTCATACCGCAGAGTTCATTTGTGGCGTACAAGCTTGACACTTGTACTGGACAAGGCAGGAGTCACGGCTATCTGTGGCTGTGAATGATGCAAACATCACACGCTAAAGGAGCTTGTGACACTTTGGTTGTATAAGCACCGGTTTAAAGCACCAGGTTAATTATTTTGATTACTCCAAAAGGATGAGTGTTGATGCCTGATAAAATAAACTAGTTTGGATTAGCTTTGAACCGGTTTTAAAGGTCAAGTCCAGTTCGCAAAGTACACATGGTAGTCAATTTCTGCTATATACGGAAGCAGATTCGGTCATTCGGGGAGACTGCTTACGGATGACACTGGAGGATTGGGCCCGATAAGATCGGTGTGGAGTTCGGGGTGTCCCAGTCGGAGACTCGATCGCAAACTGTTTAAGAGAGCAGATTCGAATTCGCATATTTTACTATGGTTTCTTATGTGTACATTGTGAATAGAATCTTATCGTAAATTGTGAATAGAAATAGTTGATTAATAATAAGGTATATTAAAGCCTATCGGGACTAGATTAATACTTCACTATAGTACAATGCCACACACGTATATAACATCGCCCGAAAACATTAAAGTACAATTATCTTATAATTTTAAATATGCGTCTGTACGTGTGTGTTTGATAACGTAACGTTATAATGATACTGTTATAACGAATCTTGGATTTAACGATCTGATTTTAGAAGTACCGATGAGAACGTTATATCGGAGTTTGACGATACCATATGAGGTTTACATTATCAAGGTAATTGCATTTATCAGGTTCTCATAACAGTTAAACCGCGCACACGTTGTTATTCAACACAGGTTAGCTGTTGAGACTTTAAAATACAAAACGTGTTAACCACCTCTCTCTCTCATCGTGTGACACAAAGCTGAATAACACCATTTTATATTACATAACTTAATGTACAAAGACTCTATCCCTTCTACCACCTCGTGTACACAATTCAAAAAATAAAACAATATTTTAAACAATATAGGTCAATATTAGCAAACAAAACATATACAACTATGTGTTACCCTTATCAGGAATAGTACAATAACGATGAATAAAAACTCCCTCTCTGTAACACATTAGGGAGATGAATTTATATTTGTTTTCACCGAAAGTTTTTTTTACCAAACCCTTTCCATCTATTATTTGACATTTTGTTCAACACATTTCTTGAATAAAATACTGTTTAAACAAATAAACACATTTGTTTCGTTTGCAAGACAACTACGTATTTTCCATTTTTAGGAAAAAACACAGAAGAACATGTGTTGTGTGCAAACAAGAAAAAATATAATATTAAAACATATTTTGCCTATAGATACTCTTACCTTGTTACAATTGTTACAACGCGAACTTTGTAGGAAAAAAATCGCTCTGTTACTTTAAAACGCAAGATTTGTGTCGTAATTTTGTACTTGAGGCTGCAATTAACTGATTTGAGACATTATACTGATTTAAAGTCTACTTTGCCACTATTACTATGACGCCAAGTTCGTGATAATACCCATTTGTTACGACTACTTTTTATATTTTGTTCAATCCTATGGCACATGCTTTATTTCTTTCTAAGGTGATTGGCTGCAACGACATGATGCGCCTGCATTAGCAATTACAACATTTCTGTCATAAATACGCTTAATAGAGTCTGCTTCATCGGCTGAGGCAACATTATAAACAGAGACGCATCTTAACGAGGCTCGTGCTTTAGCAATTGCAGCGTGGTAGCAATATTTATTGTAGCGTTCGAGTCAGAAACACACGTACGTCCGTGGTCAAGTGGTTAGAGCCTCTGACTTGAAATCTCTTGCCTCTCATCGCTGTGGGTTCGAGCGCTCATGGGACCAGGAATCTTTATGTGAGGAAGCTATCCAGTTGGTATGCGAAACGCCGCTATTTCTACCCAGGTTCCCTCCCGTGCACAAAAATTGTCCGTAGAGGCACCCGGGATCTTCCTTCACGAATGAAATCTTGAAAGTCTCCATCTGACCCATAAATTAACTGTTGGTACGACTATAAAATCCAATTCATTTTAAAAACGCACATCCATTGTTTAACACCTCCTACGTGTCTTCAATAACTTAATAGAAGTAGAGCTAAAAGTCGAACAGGAAATGTAGCATTCGAGGACTACAATCAACCCAAAACACGCACAGAAACAATAATAACTAAAAATGTATAAAAGGCAATATATGACATCACACATTGACAAAAGGGCTACCGTCTTGGGAAGGTCAATGGCAAAAAAGCCGCTGAGGGTTTGAACCTGGTTCTAGGGTGCATCAAACCACAGTCTTACCCTATTGTCATCCCAGTAAAACATGTGTAAATAAATATATTCTCTAACAAACAAGGCAGAATTACTATGCAATATAAGTATAACACATAAATGATCATGTATATATGAATAATAAAAGCCTAGAAACCCACATGGCAAGTACTCAATGACTTTCCAGAAGCCAGAGCAAGAAGAGGACAAACTGTTAAGGGTACGACTAGACAATATTTAAGACAAGCATCAAACCGTCTCGTCATTAAAATCTCCTTCATTAGCAGCGGAAACACTCCAGGCAGAGTCGCATCTTAATGAGGCTCGTGTTGCAGCAAATGCATCGTTGTAGAAATAATTATTGCAACGATTTAGTCACAAATGGTAATGCTTCCTACGTGACATCAATATTTCTTGTTGCAGATTCTTTATATAAAAATATTTTTTTTCGCAAGAACGTTGAATAAGAAATCCATTTTATTTCAGTTTTGAGTTTTCTACAGGCAAACAAAAATGCATAAAAATGCAGAGTCAGAAAGAAAGAAAAAAGGAATAAGAAAGTTACACATTTTAATAATTAAATAGTTAATTAGGAATGTAATAAATATTTTAATTACCATGAGTTTTTCAATACGGGAATTGCTATCCCTCTGAAAAAACAAACTTGTGCTAAAGCACTCGTTTGTTTATGCAGGCGTATTTTCACTGGGGATAGAAATTCCATATTGAAAAACTCATGGTAATTAAACTCTATCTCTTACACATGTAGATCAGACTACACCAATTACCAACCAATCAGCGGGCAGGGAAAAAGTTCCTGGGTAAATTCGGAGTTATTACACAGAATCTCTTAATTTTGATTGGTTTACAAGGTAAACAAACCAAAAAATCTCGCTAAAAAATTAAATTCAACTTTTGAAGAGTACTTATAAAGGTTAAATCATACATTTGTGCAATGTATTCATAATGTGTTGCATAATCAAAAAAAGAAGTATATTTTACATTTCCCTCATGTTTCTACATGCAAGTAGGTGGGTCAGCACCATCCGACCCAAACAGCTTTTTCAGAACATACTCAACATATGGTTAATTAATTTTCTTATGATAAAACTAAGATAGGTCTTTCAAAACAAGTAATAAAAAATATAGCTTCAAATATTAGGCAACTCAGTACAGAGCTTAGAGCTATAAGGTAGGCCTATGGAAAATGAATTGGTGTAGTATGATCTAAAGATAGATTCTGCATAGGGTAAAAGTTAAAGTAGACATACTTTTTTTCTAACACAATGATTTAAAAGTGTGAGAAATGTTGAATTATGGTGTATTTTGACTTTTCTTATACCTGACACCTAGCTTCATATATTAGGCAACTCAGTACAGAGCTTAGAGCTATAAGGTAGGCCTATGGAAAATGAATTGGTGTAGTATGACCTGTAGGGTTGTAAATTCCAACATCACGCATTTATATCTCAAAACCTGGAGAACATTTAAGGGGACGTAATTTCGGATGTACTTAGAGAATTAGGCGATGAACATTGTATTTTCATTCTCTAAATGAAAGGTAGAATTCATGGCTGGCTTATATGGCTGGCTTATCACTGAAAGGTAAGTTGAAACAGTTTACTGCTGTTTTTTTAACAGGCCATTCCGTGTCAATGCGATGCAGCCATTAACCTATAAGTGCGAACGAAACAAACGATTTCAACAGTAAGTATTTATTTTATTGTGTCCCAAATACATTTATGTAGGAATATTTTCACGTTTTTATTATGTAAGTAACTAATAATCATCAAAAGTTCAAATAATAACGATTTTAACAACGTGTACTGTTCTCGGTCACCCGTGTGTGTTTACACATAGTTTGACGTCATTTCAGATGCTCATGTGTGTATAAGTGTCAATATCTATAACGTTTTATTGTTAGTCTGAATCTGAGTCGAGTATTCTGTGAATTCTTCGGAATTTCTTCTGCTTGAGTGATCCGTCATTCACGTTAGGATAGAAATTGAATGTACCTCCATGAATGAAATGCCGTAAAATACGGATGAACATGTAGATGTTGTTTCTGTTGGTGGTATGACAACTGACCACTGAGGCTGTGCATGATTTTGTTCATCAGTGACAGTGGAAGTAGAAGCTGATGAAAGCTGTTGAAATGGGATAAGATAGCTTGTTTGGTGTCCATTAATGCTGTAGCCACTAGCTTTTGTTGTTTTTGGTTCATTTTGGAATAATCGTTTACACTTTGCAAATTTTTGTGTACACTTATTTGGACAGTAGGCAGTAGGAGCCAGGCCTAAATCATAAGACTTCTGAACAAGAAGTTTCCTAACACTGTGATTGGTCATTTTTCTTTGATCATTGATTGCCGGGCAGTTTTCCTTTATTGTTTTGACCAATTTGTTATGTATATGTGATTTTTGCCCATTGGTACATCTTTGAACCAACACTGGTCTGAACCTGGTCATCTTAACGCATTTATACACAGAAAAAATAGGGATTCAATGTCCATCATATCAGCTGATCTGTGATCCATGTAAATTTTGTAAGCCGAAACGGGACAGCGAATCTCTTCCGAATTTACTTTCTAACATTTCTCGAATCGGTACCAACACGTGTTTTTGTCTGGGGCTCCTTAATAAGGCACAAATATTCGTCATGGTCTTCATATGTTAATTTTTCGATATCCCCCCACCCCCCATTTCAGGTTATGCTGATCGGTTCCTCACCGCATGTCAAGGACAATACAGTGTCACATGCAGCAGATTGACCAGTTGTTGGGGAGAGTCGTGCACTGACCTAAGTGACCGCATTCAAACAACTTGTCTTGTCCTCATCTGTCATCTCGTCACTCTCATTAGGCTTTTTTCCAAGGCCACACCATTTTAGGTACGTCATTTTAGCGCATTGTTACTATGAGGAAATATAGGATTCTTGTTAACTTGGTGAGGCATATATTTCATTTTCAAGTACCTCGACATAATCCGCGTATTGTTGAAGGTTCATACTCGGATCAATCCTTTTATTTTTTTACATTTACCAGACAGTTTCTAAAGTTGAGATATAACTCTGCTGTTGATAATACTGCAATAGCCCTCTGTTCATTGTGTGAAAACAAGTACGACGAAATCACTGCCATTTTTGATGTCTTTTTGATTGTGTTGGTATTTGCCTGGCCATAAATAATATTCATCACATTATTTGCATACGTCACTGAAGATTGTGGCTGGATGGGTTGGTGTGTGTTTGGCAGCTCCTCATACCCAGATTCGTGTAAAAAGTCTTCAATGGATTGCTGAGCGACGAAATCTAGTAATTCTGTCATCTTTTGAAAATGATAAACTTTGAACCAGACGGCTTTTGTGATTTGGAATATTTCTGATTTTATTTCGTGTAATTATATAAAACTCGATTACTTTTAAAATATATATATATAAGAAAACTACAATGTTTTTATTATTTTTATTATTTTATTTATTTTATATTTTAACTATATCTGTTTGTTTCTTTCTGTCATTCACTTCTCTGTAGTAGTGTTTATTTTTTAGAATAATTGGTGTATCTGCATCCTACAAGGTTTATATAGGTCAAAAAAGTAGTTCCGGATAGAAAGCTATTTTTCACTAGGGAGATATATCTCAGAACAGTTCAAGTTAGTACAAGATTTCTGATACCTGGAAAGTTCTATAAAAGTAAGAATGTAATATTCATGATTTAAGATCGTGAGCTGATACACACATTATAATTGAATTGAATGTTGTTTGATTGCTCCTCAATACGGAATAGGTTAGTGTGAGCCGCATCACGGAGAGGGTAAAGATACATCGGAATCTGGGAACCAGCTCTACTCTTACTAACGATTATTTCGTATGGTTCTTTAACGTACTCAGGGAATTTATAGACGTTGATACACGGGACCGCCTGGTTTACGTACCTATCTGACGGACGAGGCTAACAGAAAGTCATTGTGCTTCGGTTTCAAGCCGATCGTTCTATCCATTAGGTAATGCCAGATACGTAAAATACATACACTAAACGCTTTTTTCCATATTCTACCCAAACACGTATTTCGCGTTCAATGGATGAGCACATATCCAATTCTACAAGGTGTCACGTGAACAGCATCATTAAAGCGGGCTACACCAGGCTTTTTCATAGAGGTATACGAGGTCGACTTAATATTGAAAACTAATGATACTTTTTTTTTGCCTAAACATAATGAATGAGCAGAACATTGAGCAATTCTTTACAAGAACATTCATCCTCCTAGGCTACGAACCAGGGTTAAATTAAGCATTTTAAATCCGATTCCGTTCAGAACATTTTGTTTATTCAAGTTTGAGACCAAACATACATAGTGCTTACACCATATCGTGTGATTGATACGACACTTTTATCATGAATTGGAATATTTTTGCAATTTTAGAGTCTTCTGGAAAAAGTCCCGATGTACTCCTTTTACACTTCTTTCATTACAAGATATTAAAACAAAAATCGTTCATTTCTTAACTTATACTTTGTATATTCATAACGTGGTCCCGCCGTAATTCCATTAGGCGAAGGGAAAGAATCTATAAGCAGGGTTTTTAAAACAGATATTTCGACAATAAAACATGTTTAAAAACATTTTTTACTGAACAAATGCGATAACCTGTTTAAAATTGCCTAATAAATGTTTTAATTTTAAAATATGCAAACGTTTTAAACAGAAATTAAGTTTTTTATTTCATACCCCAGCCAACTCCGTTTTCGTTCCTTGGAGAAGGGGTTGGATAGGTATGAAAGTTAATACTCGGACCACGTAATGATAACAAAGTATAAGTTAAGAAATAAAACTTTTTTTTTTAAATTGAACTTTTAGAATACTTTATTGGAGAAGAAATCTTAGAAAGGTATGTTGAATGTACAGTGAGCATCGCTGACTTCAGAAACAGAACATAGCATTTCCAAGAATAGCAGATTCTTAATGTCCACCAGTGCTGTTTAAAATTGACATTCTGAAAACAAAAAATAATAACATATTATTTTACATGAATACTGTTAAAGTCTCTATCAAAAACCCATCAACAGCATCAACTATTATATGCGATAGATAAGTCACTGTATGTCTTAGATAAACCATTACATGCAATGCAGTTATCTTTATATGTAGTGCATTTATTACTATACGCAGTAGTTTATCTAATATATGAGGTACTTTGAGCATTATATGAAGTATGTTTGTATTTATATGCAGTGCTTCTGTTGATTTAATATGTGGTACACATTGTAATATACGTGGTGGGTACCACTTTATATTCGGTGGTTTCGATAGCATTACATTCGGTACAAAGGGCTTTATACGTGGTGCATTTCTTAATGATATGCAATGCTTTTTCTATTATATGCTGTGTTTTTTTTTCATTATGATGATGAGATCAATCGGAACGCCCGTTTTTTAATACATGTTACGATTTAGACTGCTACACATCTTTTAAATATAAACGACAGTAGACGGCTTCACTGCGCATGTCCATTTCACTCAAACAAGCGACAGTCGTCACAGGCCGACTCAGTAATTAGTTATAAAACTGACTGATTATTTCATAGGAATTAAAATAAATGTAAAATATGTTCACCTTTAATAATTTAGGGGTCAAAATCTAGGTCAAAAGGTCAAATTAGCGCTACAAATGACAATTGACTATACAAAAGCTAGTACTAGGACAACACTTTTTGGTATAACACACATTGTTATACACAAAAACAATTGTAAGAACTAGTTCTTTAAACAAATGATGGTGTCCAATCACAAGCATTTATTAATTACGCAAAACGTGAGCATGTTCCAAAAAAAATTAAGGTATTTTATTTTTAAAAGAAATATGCTTAAATATAAAATGGCATTTGTTAAACATTAAGATACTTTTTAAAAATGTTCACCTTTTATAATTCAGGGGTCAAAATCTAGTTCAAAATGTCAAATTAGTTCAAATTAGTGCAACAACTGACAATTGACTATACACAAGTTAGTCCCGGGACAATTGTTTTTGGTATAACACTGTTTAAAAAACTGTGACATACAAAACAAACCATTATACAAATACAAAACATCCCCTTATAATTTAGGTGTCCAAGTATAGGTCAATATGTCAAATTAGTGCCAAACAATACTAATGTTTGTATTGAGACAATTCACACATATAAATTATAAAAACTACATGGTTTTATTTAACCGCGGATTCCCACTTGTCAGGAGGGAAACACATGTACCTTGACCTGTTAAAGGAAAACACGACAAACTTGATTTGTTTAAAACTATCGGCGTTCCTCTAGTTTTTCTGCATAACTTGCATTTGTGTAAACATTAATATTTATTATTAGAATAGTTCAGAACAAATTGTGTTTGCATACTACTAACTGCTTATTGTATTGCACAAATAATTCAATTCAATTATTTACTCGGCACAAACATTACAGTAATATAATTAAATATATGGTAGAATAACGAAGACAATGTAAATTTTATTTAATTACATGCAACAAGTTTTAAAATAAAATATGTTCTGGATTAAGAAATCGAGACGCTAATTTTAATGTTTGGTACACACTTCAAAATTGCCGTTTGCCCTTTAACTTTCCAGGCTTCAAATTATTATGTGTTTTATGTTCAAAGAATCAACCTCACCATGTTTAGCTGGGTTCTGTGCTTGGATGATATTATCAATATAGCTGTCAAACACTACATGTATTTTACGGACGTCAAAACCCATTGTGCTTTATTATTTTAGCCGTTTTATTGAAATATAAAAAGATCGGACAGGGAAAGTAGCATTTAAGGAGGACAGTCAACCATAAAACACAGAAACAATATTTCTTTTAAATATAAAATACCTTAGATTATTACTTTTTGAACATGCTCACATTTTGCGTAATTAATAAATACTGGTAATTTGTTGCCATCTTGGATATCTCTGAATGTCCTCGACTTAAAATAATTTATTTAAAGAACTCTTTCTTACCCTTTTTTTTGTATAATAATGTGTGTTATACCAAAGACTTACTGTTGTACAATCAATTGTTATTTGTTGTACTAATTTGATCCTTTGACCTAGAATTTGACCCCTAAATTATAAAACGTGAACATTTTTAAAATGTATTTTAATGTTTAATCAATGCCATTTTATATATAAGCAGATTTCTTTTAAATATAAAACACCTTAAAGTATTATTTTTTGAACATGCTCGTTTTTTGCGTAATAAATAAATACTTGTAATTTGGCACCATCTTGGACGCAATCTTGGATATCTCTGCATGCCCTCGACTTAGGTCAAATTTAAAACCTTTTAATTAAAGAACTCTTTCTTACAATTGTTTTGGTGTATAATATTGTGTGTTATACCAAAAATTGTTGTCCCAGTACTAACTATTGTATAGTCCATTGTCATTTGTTGCACTAATTCGACCTTTTGACCTAGATTTTGACCCCTAAATTATAAAAGGTGAACATTTTTAAAAAATATTCAACTTTCTATGAAATAACCAGTTAGTTTTATTACATTCATTGTTTAGTTTTATATCAGGTTTTCTAAACAAAAGCGGCCATCTTGGACGCCATCTTGAATTGCCAAGTCAGCACCAACATTTTAGAATTGATGCGGGTAGTCCTACACACTTCAGACCATGCCGAACATTTTGATAAATGACAGTGCTTGTTATACCTCGGGCCCGGGTACCCCCTTGGAATATGCATATTTTCAGCTAATTGTTGATCTACTATTCACTTCGCATGTCTCGTATATCAAACGCAATATAATACAGGGTGACTATTGTGTTTTCCTTTTCTTTTTTCCGTGGAAGGTGGTTTAAAGAGGATGTGGGGGAGGGGGAGGGGGAATGGGGTGGGGGTAAGGAAGATTTTATTAGGATGGGGTAAAGCATCGATTTAAGGGGTAGATTAAAAAAAACGATCTACCTATGGGTTATTCTGGTTTTCTAGAGGTGAACGCTTTTTTTCATGGTGTTTTTGTTGTTTTGTTTTTTGATGTTGTTGTAGTTGTTTTTATTCCGGTGAGACTGGAGTCGGAGAAGGGGTCGTCTGGGTGTGTGTGGGATAGGGATATTTATTTCCAAAAAAAAAAAAGTTAAGAAAGGGACTTCCATAGGATTAAGGAGGTATTTTGTAGATTTTCCACGTAGTAGGACCTGAAGAAAGACCTTTCCATTTGTATTTTATTGTTTAAAACTATGGGTGTATTCTGGGCTAAACAACACATTTCTAAGAGTCGGGGTAGGGTGTGTGCATGTGGGTGTTGAGTATGGATATTATCTGGAATAGCCCATTCCTGCCTAACAGAAGTTTATTTATGTCTAATCCTCGGATTATGATCCGCCCACCCCGCCACCTGCACTCTGGAGAATAGTCAACAAATGTCTAAACACAAAAACTCTGTGTAGTTTGTTCTCATATAGCTAAGTACCCAAGAAAGAAACAATCGTCAAGAAATGCGTCAAAGAAAGGAACGTAGCTACCTGTATGTAGAGCATGCAAAACAATAACAACAAACCAACAACATAATTAATAAGAAGTCCAAAATACAATAAGAATGAGGGGGCATGGGTATAAGGTAACGTATTTTCTTATTTAGTTTTCCCTGACATTCCAAAACCGTCATACAGTTTTAAAAAAAAAACTTAAACGGCGCAGTCCATCGTGTTTGGGGAGACTTTTGTTGTCAGCAGTAAACAGTTAGGCGAAAGGTTATTGTGAGGTTTTTAGACAAGTCTACTTTCGGAATATTTAATAATAAAACCCTCCCCACCTCACCACCTTTCCCACCTCTATCATTTTTGTGCTATTTTAGAATTTCCGTATCTGTGAAAAAGTTGTAGGATAGAAGTAATAACTGGGTGGATACACGCAAAAGCAAGTATGCACTTACAAATTATTTCACCCACCTGGGTGGGGTGGGGATGAGGCAGCAAATGGAGTACCCAGGAGTAGTACAGGGTCCTCCATAAATCACCTTTTTCCTTCTTTGTTTATATAAAGCGGCCATTTTGAATTGAGGAGGGAACTTTTTTAATACAGGTAAAGTCGATAATACATCTGCTAATATATAAAGAAATGACATCATCACAGCCGGCAGAGTGAATTTCTGAAAAATTGATAATACGACCGCTAACCTATTGGTAGCTTAAAATAGATGTGTCGTCCAACTTGGTCTATGAATAGACGATTACTCATTGTTACTTGTCTGGACACGTTAAAACATGTATAAACATAGATATATATCATTCATTTGAATGGTTGATTTTATCCGATCAAGACATCTATGATACGCATAAAATATAGAAAAATGTCCAAAGGTAATTGTCCCAGCATCTTGGACTTTATTTGGGCAATGTGTTTGACGCCATTAAGATCTATTTTTAGGATATGACATATTGGTGTTGTGCAATCTAATGTAAAATTAACACGGGTCTCTTGGGTGTGAAGAACTGCGCATGCGCGACCTTGACCTGTGCAAAATTACATCATTAGTGCAGGACAGTGCATGACAATATATTGTGCAATGTTTTTGGGGCGTCACTAAGACCATCCTCTTGTGCAATGTTCTTGGACAATTGCCAAAATAAATGCGAATATTTTTAGAATATGACATCATAATGATTTTGTCGTCAGTGAGATATATTTTAAGGATATGACAAAATGATGTTGTGAAGTCTTTAATGTAAAATAACCAATTTTAATTGTGTGTGCGTTTATATTTTATCAAAGGCCGTAAAACCGTACTTCAACCGTAATAACATCAAAATCAAATAAGGTCATTCAATGGAACTGCCGAGGTTTAAAAACTAATTTTAATGAAATCACCTTACTTTTAAATAAACACAGCCCTGTTGCATTTTGTCTTCAAGAAACTTTCTTGAAGACTAGTGATAAGATATCTTTTAAATTAAAACTATTCATTGTATAACAATATTTGTGAATACAGGTGATAAAGTTTCTGGAGGAGTTTGAATCGAAACGTTCTTCACAGAACTGTTGCGCTGAAAACTGGATTGCAAGCTGTTGCGGTCGATGTTAGATGCACAGAGTTATAACAATATGCTCCTTATATTTACCGCCAAGTTCTTCACTAGCCCTTTGAATATCTAAATCACCTAGTTGCACAATTACCATCACCTTTTATACTATTGGGTGATTTTAATACATACAACTACATTTGGGGTTGTAAGGATATAAACGATAAAGGCTAGAAAGTTGAGGATTCTTAGCCAAAAAAGATTTATGTCTCTTTAATGATAACAAATCACATACTTATTTACATCCAGATACAGGCTCTCATTCTATCATTGATTTAACAATATGCCATCCATCGCTCTTGATAGAGTTTTCGTAGAGTGTTGGTGACGACCTATGTGGAAGTTAGCACTTCCCCTTATTTCTTGAACATTTCTCGAAAAAACGCAACGATGAAAACTTCGCAAAGCTGATTGGAATACGTTTCAATCTCTTTGTGAGGAACTATTAAAGCCTTCCGTTTTCGAGGATGTCGAAGACGCAATTACTCATTTTACCAAAACACTTCATGATATAGCTGATCAAACTATTCCAAAAACCTCGGCAAATCCAAAACGCCCACATACACCATGATACGATGCAAAAAGCGATCGTAAAGCGGCATTGAATTCTTTTAACTTGTGACAAACTCAAAATAATTTAGATACTTCTAGAGTTTTTCGTGCGAAAGCCCGTCGTACTATAAAGGATAGCAAGAGGAAATCCTGGAGATCTTATGTCTAGTCTGAACTCTCGCACATCTCTTAAGAAGACATGGGACATGGTCCGGAAAATAAACGGTAAAGGTAATTCTAGTTGTGTAAATCATCTTAAAACTGGTAATGAAGATATTACATCTGTCAAAGATATTACAAACACTTCGGCAGAAACTTTTTCTAAAGACTCTTCTTCTGAAAATGTTCAACCAAATTTTCTAAAAAATAAGAAACTAAAAGAACAGAGGAAGCTGAATTTCAAGTCAAAACATTTGGAGAAATACAATAAACGGTTCACTCTCAAAGAACTTCGAGAATCCCTTAAAAAGGCTCATGATATCCATTATCAATTATTATCAATTATTAAAACATTTACCTGAAACCTGTCTCTCTACACTTCTTGATAGATTTAATAAGGTTGGGTGACAGGAAACTTTCTTGATTTTTGGCGGGAAGCAATCGTTATTCCATTCCCCAAACCTGGAAAGGATCATATGGACCCAATAAATTATCGCCATATTGCTTTAACGAGTTGTATATGTAAAACCATGGAACGAATGATTAATGAGAGACTCGTTTGGTACCTCGAATCCAACAAGCTGATAACAAAGTATCAAAGTGGATTCCGGAGCCAACGAGGCACAACAGACAATCTCATTCGATTTAAATCATTTATTAGGAAACCTTTCGTAAAGAAAGAACATCTAGTGAGTGTATTTTTTGACCTGGAGAAAGCTTATGATACTGCATGCAAGTACGGTATCATGAATGATCTTTATGACCTTGGTCTTAGAGGTCGATTACCAATTTTTATAGAGAATTTCTGAGATGATAGACATTTTCGTGTCCGAATGGGTTCAACCCTCTCCGACATTCATGAACTGGAGATGGGTGTGTCACAGGGCAGTATACTCTCTGTCATCCTTTTTAATATAAAATTAACAGTATAGTTAAATGCATCAATCCTGGCGTGGATTGCTCTCTATATGTTGACTTTGTTATATGTTATCGTGTAAAAAAACATGAACACTATTGAGAGACAACTTCAACAATGTCTCAATAAACTTCAGACCTGGTCGGATGAAAATTGTTTTAAATTTTCTAAATCTAAAACTAATTGTATGCACTTTTGCCAACTACGTAAACAATATGAAGACCCTCATTTGACACTGGATGGGTCACCAATACCAGTAGTGGATGAGACAAAATTCCTTGGTCTTATTTTCGACCTTAAATTAACGTTTATACCACACCTTAAATACTTGAAGGCCAAGTGCCTTAAAGCTCTTAATTTACTTAAAGTTTTTGCAAACACTAATTGGGGAGCAGATCGTGAAGTACTTTGACAACTTTATAGATTTCTTATCAGATCCAAGCTGAACTACGGCTCAATAGTATATGGATCGACTCGCAAGTCATACTTGCAGATGCTCGATCCTATACATAATCAAGGATTACGACTCGCCTTGGGTGCCTTTCGTACATCACCAGCCGAAAGTCTATATGTTGAAGCTAATGAACCATCACTGTCTCATAGATGGGACAAATTAGCCCGTCAATATGCCATTAAATTAAAATCTAACCCTTCAAACCCAACTTCCGATAATGTTTTTAATCCTAGTTATGAACCTTTTTTTGATCGAAAACCGAAGCCATTCGACCATTTGGTCTTCGTATTAAACCAAAATTAAGACACACTGAAATCGACCTAAATTTGATTGCCAAGTACAAAGTACCACAAATTCCACCGTGGACTTGGCAAACACCAACAATTATGTTTTATCTTTGTAATAGTAACACATCCAGTACTTTCAACATATATACACAGATGGTTCTAAAGATGGAGATAAAGGAGCTGCAGCAGCTGTTTGATCACAAACACAGCATAAAGAGCCGCCTGCCTGACAAGTCATCTATCTTTTCAGCAGTACTTAAGGCAATTGAACTTGCCTTAAATTATATTCAGGAATCTGATGATGACCATTTTGTAATATTTTCTGATTCCCTTTCATCTCTTCAAGCACTGGGTAATATGAAACATGATAACACAGTTGTTCTTCAGCTTTTAGAAAAGTACAATTCTCTTATAGTTGATAATGTTATTATTTTCTGCTGGCTTCCAAGCCATGTAGGAATACATGGTAATGATAGAGCTGATAGTCTGCTAAAGCAGCATTAGGTTTACATATATATAATGCTAAATTACCTTAAACTGATTTTAAAAGTTGTATTAACACTTTTATTCGTAACTCTTAGCAAGCCGCTTGGGATTTGTCAGTTAACAATAAACTCCATTCAATTAAACCGTTACTTGGAGAATTGCGTTCTTCTAGTAGACCAATTCGTCGTAGGCAGCAGCATAAGTAATAGGTAGCAGCAGTAGGCAACAACAGTAGTAAGTAGCAGCAGCAGCAGAAGTAGTAGGTTGCAGCAGTAGGCAGCCGCAGTAGTAGGTAGCCGCAGCAGCAGAAGAAGTAGGAGGTAGAAGCAGTAGGCAGCAGCAGTAGTAGGTAGGAGCAGTAGGTAACAGCAGCAGAAGCAGTATCAGCAGCATAAAGAGTCAGTAGCAGCATCAGCAGCAGCAGTAGTAGTATTAGGTAGCAGCAGCAACAGAAGTAGTAGGTTGCAGCAGCAACAGAAGTAGTAGGTAGCAGCAGTATGCAGCAGCAGTAGTAGGTAGCAGCAGCAGAAGCAGAAGTAGTAGTTAGCAGCAGTAAGCAGTATCAGTAGTAGGTCGCAGCAGCAGCATCAGAAGTAGTAGGTATCAGCAGTAGGCAGCAGCAGTAGTAGGTAGCAGCAGTAGGCAGCAGCAGCAGTAAGTAGTAGGTAGCAGCAGTATGCAGCAGCAGTAGTAGGTAGCAGCAGCAGAAGCAGAAGTAGTAGTTAGCAGCAGTAGGCAGTATCAGTAGTAGGTCGCAGCAGCAGCAGCAGCAGAAGTAGTAGGTATCAGCAGTAGGCAGCAGCAGTAGTAAGTAGCAGCAGTAGGCAGCAGTAGTAGTAGACAGCACTAGTATGCAGCAGCAGTAGGTAGCAGCAGTAGACAGCAGCGGCAGGTGGTAGCAGCAGTCGGCAGCGGAAGTAGTAGGTAGCAGCAGTATGCAGCAGCAGTAGTAGGTAGCAGCAGTAGGCGGTAGCAGTAGTAGATAGCAGCAGCAGCAGCGGAAGTAATAGGCAGCAGCAAAAGTAGGTAGCAGCAGTAGTAGGTAGCAGCAGCAGCAGCAGCAGAAATAGTAGGTAGCAGCAGTAGGCAGCAGCAGTAGTAGGTAGCAGTACAGATATAGTAGGTAACAGCAGTAGGCAGCAGCAGTAGTAGGTAACAGCAGCAGCAGCAGAAGTAGTAGGCAGCAGCGGTAGTAGGCAGCAGCAGTAGTAGGTATCAGCAGTAAGCAGCAGAAGTAGTAGGCAGCAGCGGTAGTAGGCAGCAGCAGTAGTAGGTATCAGCAGTAAGCATCAGCGGTAGTAGGCAGCAGCAGTAGTAGGTATCAGCAGTAAGCAGCAACAGTGGTAGGTGGCAGCAGCAGCAGCAGCAGCAGCTGAAGTAGTAGGTGGCAGAAGTAGGCAGCAGCGGTAGTAGGTAGCAGCAAAAGAAGCAGTAGCAGCAGAATAAAGAGGCAGCAGCAGTAGTAGAAGTAGGTAGCAGTAGCAGTAGGCAGCAGCAGAAGTAGGTAGTAGTAGCAGTAGGCAGCAGCAGTAGTAAGTCGCAACAGTAAGCAGCAGCAGTGGTAGGTGGCATCAGCAGCAGAAGTAGTAGTAGGTAGTAGCAGTAGGCAGCAGCAGTAAGAGGTAGCAGCAGTAGGCAGAAACAGAAGTAGGTAGCAGCAGTAGGCAGCAGCAGAAACAGGTATCAGCAGTAGGCAGCAGCAGTAGCAGGTAGCAGCAGTAGGCAGCAGTAGTAGGTAGCAGCAACAGATGCAGAAGTAGTAGGCAGCAGCGGAAGTAGGTAGCAGCAGCAGAAGGCAGCAGCAGAAGTAGGTATTAGCAGTAGACAGCAGCAGTAGCAGGTAGCAGCTGCAGGAAGCAGCATAATTAGGTAGCAGCAGTAGGCAGCAGTATTAGCAGGTAGCAGCTGTAGGCAGCAGCAGAAGTAGGTAGCAGCAGTAGTAGGTAGCAGCAGCAGCAGCAGAAGTAGTAGGCAGCAGCGGTAGTAGGTAGCAGCAGTAGTAGGAAGCAGCAGCAACAGCAGAAGTAGTAGGTAGCAGCAGAAGGCAGCAGCAGGAGTAGGTGGCAGCAGTAGGCAGCAGCAGGAGTAGGTGGCAGCAGCAGCAGCAGCAGAGGTTGAGGTAGCAGCAGTAGGCAGCAGCAGTAGTAGGTAGCAGCCGTAGGAAGCAGCAGTAGGCAGCAGCAGTAGATAACAGCAGCATAAGCAGTATCAGCTGCATAAAGAATCAGCAGCAGCAGCAGCAGTAGTAGTATTAGGTAGCAGCAGCAACAGAAGTAGTAGGTTGCAGCAGCAACAGAAGAAGTAGGTAGCAGCAGTATGAAGCAGCAGTAGTAGGTAGCAGCAGCAGCAGCAGAAGTAATAGTTAGCAGCAGTAGGCAGCATCAGTAGTAGATCGCAGCAGCAGCAGCAGAAGTAGTAGGTAGCAGAAGTAGGAAGCAGCAGTAGTAGGTAGCAGCTGTAGCCAGCAACAGAAGAAGGTAGCAGCAGTAGGCAGCAGCAGTAGCAGGTAGCAACTGTAGGCAGCAGCAGTAGTTGGTAGCAGCAGTAGTTGGTAGCAGCAGCAGCAGAAGTAGTAGGCAGCAGCGGTAGTAGGTAGCAGCAGTAGTAGGAAGCAGCAGCAACAGCAGAAGTAGTAGGTAGCAGCAGTATGCAGCAGCAGGAGTAGGTGGCAGCAGTAGGCAGCAGCAGCAGGAGTAGGTGGCAGCAGCAGCAGCAGCAGAAGTTTAGGTAGCAGCAGAAGGCAGCCGCAGTAGTAGGTAGCACCAGTAGGCAGCAGCAGTATGCAGCAGAAGTAGGTAACAGCAGCAGAAGCAGTATCAGCAGCATAAAGAGTCAGCAGCAGCAGCAGCAGCAGTAGTAGTATTAGGTAGCAGCAGCAACAGAAGTAGTAGGTTGCAGCAGCAACAGAAGTAGTAGGTAGCAGCAGTATGCATCTGCAGTAGTAGGTAGCAGCAGCAGCAGCAGAAGTAGTAGTTAGCAGCAGTAGGCAGCATCAGTAGTAGGTCGCAGCAGCAGCAGCAGAAGTAGTAGGTAGCAGAAGTAGGCAGCAGCAGTAGTAGGTAGCAGCAGTAGCAGGTAGCAGCAGTATGCAGCAGCAGTAGTAGGTAGCAGCAGTAGGCATCATCAGTAGTAGGTAGCAGCAGTAGGCAGAAGCAGCAGTAGGTAGCAGCAGTAGACAGCAGCAGCAGGTGGTAGCAGCAGTCGGAAGCAGCAGAAGTAGTAGGTAGCAGCAGTAGGTAGCAGCAGTAGGTAGCAGCAGTAGACAGCAGCAGCAGATGGTAGCAGCAGTCGGTAGCAGCAGAAGTAGTTTGTAGCAGCAGTAGGTAGCAACAGTCGGTAGAAGCAGTAGACAGCAGCAGCAGGTGGTAGCAGCAGTCGGTAGCAGCAGAAGTAGTAGGTAGCAGCAGTAGGTAGCAGCAGTCGGTAGCAGCAGAAGTAGGCAGCAGCAGTGGTAGGTAGCTGCAGTAGACAGCAGCAGCATAAGGTAGCAGCAGTAGGTAGCAACAGACGTAGTACGTAGCAGCAGTAGGCAACAGCAGTAAAAAGGTAGCAGCAGCAGAAGTAGTAGGTAGCAGCAGTAGGCAGCAGCAGTAGTAGGTAGCAGCAGCAGCAGCAGCAGTAGTAGGCAGCAGCAGTAGTAGGTAGCAGCAGTAGCAGGTAGCAGCAGTATGCAGCAGCAGTAGTAGGTAGCAGCAGTAGGCATCATCAGTAGTAGGTAGCAGCAGTAGGCAGAAGCAGCAGTAGGTAGCAGCAGTAGACAGCAGCAGCAGGTGGTAGCAGCAGTCGGAAGCAGCAGAAGTAGTAGGTAGCAGCAGTAGGTAGCAGCAGTAGGTAGCAGCAGTAGACAGCAGCAGCAGATGGTAGCAGCAGTCGGTAGCAGCAGAAGTAGTTTGTAGCAGCAGTAGGTAGCAACAGTCGGTAGAAGCAGTAGACAGCAGCAGCAGGTGGTAGCAGCAGTCGGTAGCAGCAGAAGTAGTAGGTAGCAGCAGTAGGTAGCAGCAGTCGGTAGCAGCAGAAGTAGGCAGCAGCAGTGGTAGGTAGCTGCAGTAGACAGCAGCAGCATAAGGTAGCAGCAGTAGGTAGCAACAGACGTAGTACGTAGCAGCAGTAGGCAACAGCAGTAAAAAGGTAGCAGCAGCAGAAGTAGTAGGTAGCAGCAGTAGGCAGCAGCAGTAGTAGGTAGCAGCAGCAGCAGCAGTAGTAGTAGGCAGCAGCAGTAGTAGGTAGCAGCAGTAGGCAGCAGCAGTAGTAGGTGGCAGCAGCAACAGCTGCAGTAGTAGCAGCAGCAGTAGGCAGCAGCAGTGGTAGTTGTCAGCAGCAGCAACAGAAGTAGTAGGTAGCAGCAGTAAGCAACAGCAGTAGTAGGTAGCAGCAGTATTAGGTAGCAGCAGTAGGCAGCAGCAGTTAGTAGGTGGCAGCAGTAGGCAGTAGTAGTAGGTGGCAGCAGCAACAGCAGCAGCAGTAGCAGCAGCATGAAGAGGCAGCAGCAGCAGTAGTAGGTAGACAGCAGTAGACACAGCAGTAGCAGCAGCATCCGCAGTAGTATACATCAGTAGGCAGCAACAGCAGCAGTAGTAGTAGCAGTATCATAGCAGTAGAGCTATGGATAACAAAGGAGGAAAGAAGTGTATTGAGGAGGAGGAGGAGGATTGAGGAAAGAGGTGTATTGGGTGGAGGTGGAGGAAGATGGACGAAAGAAGTATATTGGGGAGGAGAAGGAGGAGGATGGAGGAAAGAAGTGTATTGGGGAGTAGGAGGATGGAGGAAAGAAGTGTATTGGGAAGGAGGAGGAGGATGGAGGAAAGAAGTGTACTGGGGAGGAGGAGGAGGATGTAGGAAAGAAGTGTATTGGGGAGGAGGAGGAGGATGGAGGAAAGAAGTGTATTGAGGTCGAGGAGGATGGAGGAAGGAAGTGTATTGGGGAGAAGGATGGATGAAAGAAGTGTATTGGGGAGGAGGAGGAGGATGAAGGAAAGAAGTGTATTGGGGTGGAGAAGGAGGAGAATGGAGGACATAAGTGTATTTGGGAGGAGGAGGAGGAGGATAGAGGAAATAAGTGTATTGGGGAGGAGAAAGAGGAGGATGAAGTAAAGAAGTGTATTGGGAAGGAGGAGGAGGAGGATGGAGGGAAAAAAGTATTGGGGAGGAAGAGGAGGAGGATGGAGAAAAGAAGTGTATTGGGGAAGAGGAGGATGGAGGAAAGAAGTGTATTGGGAGGAGGAGGAGGAGGAGGATAGAGGAAAGAAATATATTGGAGAGGAGGAGGAGGAGGAGGGATGGAGAAAAGAAGTGTATTGGGAGGATGAGGAG